>JAUIMM010003239.1:0-32831 GCA_031769625.1 Taudactylus pleione | reverse complement strand
ATACTCTCACACTGTACACATGTCACACTGTATATATACACACAGGGATGACATCTCCTATATACATATGGTGTACATTTATACTATATAGTCTCACACTGTACACAGGTCACACTGTATATATACACACAGGGATGACATCTCCTATATACATATGGTGTACACTTATACTATATACTCTCACACTGTACACACGTCACACTGTATATATACACAGGGATGACATCTCCTATATACATATGGTGTACATTTATACTATATACTCTCACACTGTACACATGTCACACTGTATATATACACACAGGGATGACATCTCCTATATACATATGGTGTACATTTATACTATATAGTCTCACACTGTACACAGGTCACACTGTATATATACACACAGGGATGACATCCCCTATATACATATGGTGTACATTTATACTATATACTCTCACACTGTACACATGTCACACTGTATATATACACACAGGGGTGACATCTCCTATATACATATGGTGTACATTTATACTATATACTCTCACACTGTACACACGTCACACTGTATATATACACACAGGGATGACATCCCCTATATACATATGGTGTACATTTATACTATATACTCTCACACTGTACACATGTCACACTGTATATATACACACAGGGATGAAATCTCCTATATACATATGGTGTACATTTATACTATATAGTCTCACACTGTACACACGTCACACTGTATATATACACACAGGGATGACATCTCCTATATACATATGGTGTACATTTATACTATATAGTCTCACACTGTACACATGTCACACTGTATATATATACACAGGGATGACATCTCCTATATACATATGATGTACATTTATACTATATACTCTCACACTGTACACGTGTCACACTGTATATATACACACAGGGATGACATCTCCTATATACATATGGTGTACATTTATACTATATAGTCTCACACTGTACACATGTCACACTGTATATATACACACAGGGATGACATCTCCTATATACATATGGTGTACATTTATACTATATACTCTCACACTGTACACATATCACACTGTATATATACACACAGGGATGACATCTCCTATATACATATGGTGTACATTTATACTATATACTCTCACACTGTACACATGTCACACTGTATATATACACACAGGGATGACATCTCCTATATACATATGGTGTACATTTGTACTATATACTCTCACACTGTACACATATCACACTGTATATATACACACAGGGATGACATCTCCTATATACATATGGTGTACATTTATACTATATACTCTCACACTGTACACGTCACACTGTATATATACACACAGGGGTGACATCTCCTATATACATATGGTGTACATTTATACTATATACTCTCACACTGTACACATGTCACACTGTATATATACACACAGGGATGACATCTCCTATATACATATGGTGTACATTTATACTATATACTCTCACACTGTACACATGTCACACTGTATATATACACAGGGATGACATCTCCTATATACATATGGTGTACATTTATACTATATACTCTCACACTGTACACACGTCACACTGTATATATACACACAGGGATGACATCTCCTATATACATATGGTGTACATTTATACTATATAGTCTCACACTGTACACGTGTCACACTGTATATATACACAGGGATGACATCTCCTATACATATGGTGTACATTTATACTATATACTCTCACACTGTACACACGTCACACTGTATATATACACACAGGGATGACATCTCCTATATACATATGGTGTACATTTATACTATATAGTCTCACACTGTACACATGTCACACTGTATATATACACACAGGGATGACATCTCCTATATACATATGGTGTACATTTATACTATATACTCTAACACTGTACACAGGTCACACTGTATATATACACACAGGGATGACATCTCCTATATACATATGGTGTACATTTATACTATATACTATCACACTGTACATGTCACACTGTATATATACACAGGGATGACATCTCCTATATACATATGGTGTACATTTATACTATATACTCTCACACTGTACACACGTCACACTGTATATATACACACAGGGATGACATCTCCTATATACATATGGTGTACATTTATACTATATAGTCTCACACTGTACACATGTCACACTGTATATATATACACAGGGATGACATCTCCTATATACATATGATGTACATTTATACTATATACTTTCACACTGTACACGTGTCACACTGTATATATACACACAGGGATGACATCTCCTATATACATATGGTGTACATTTATACTATATAGTCTCACACTGTACACATGTCACACTGTATATATACACACAGGGATGACATCTCCTATATACATATGGTGTACATTTATACTATATACTCTCACACTGTACACACGTCACACTGTATATATACACACAGGGATGACATCTCCTATATACATATGGTGTACATTTATACTATATAGTCTCACACTGTACACACGTCACACTGTATATATACACACAGGGATGACATCTCCTATATACATATGGTGTACATTTATACTATATACTCTCACACTGTACACACGTCACACTGTATATATACACACAGGGATGACATCTCCTATATACATATGGTGTACATTTATACTATATACTCTCACACTGTACACACGTCACACTGTATATATACACACAGGGATGACATCTCCTATATACATATGGTGTACATTTATACTATATACTCTCACACTGTACACACGTCACACTGTATATATACACACAGGGATGACATCTCCTATATACATATGGTGTACATTTATACTATATACTCTCACACTGTACACACGTCACACTGTATATATACACACAGGGATGACATCTCCTATATACATATGGTGTACATTTATACTATATACTCTCACACTGTACACACGTCACACTGTATATATACACACAGGGATAACATCTCCTATATACATATGGTGTACATTTATACTATATACTCTCACACTGTACACACGTCACACTGTATATATACACACAGGGATGACATCCCCTATATACATATGGTGTACATTTATACTATATACTCTCACACTGTACACATGTCACACTGTATATATACACACAGGGATGACATCCCCTATATACATATGGTGTACATTTATACTATATACTCTCACACTGTACACATGTCACACTGTATATATACACACAGGGATGACATCCCCTATATACATATGGTGTACATTTATACTATATACTCTCACACTGTACACATGTCACACTGTATATATACACACAGGGATGACATCTCCTATATACATATGGTGTACATTTATACTATATACTCTCACACTGTACACAGTGTCACACTGTATATATACACACAGGGATGACATCTCCTATATACATATGGTGTACATTTATACTATATACTCTCACACTGTACACATATCACACTGTATATATACACACAGGGATGACATCTCCTATATACATATGGTGTACATTTATACTACATACTCTCACACTGTACACGTGTCACACTGTATATATACACACAGGGATGACATCTCCTATATACATATGGTGTACATTTATACTATATACTCTCACACTGTACACACGTCACACTGTATATATACACACAAGGGTGACATCTCCTATATACATATGGTGTACATTTATACTATATACTCTCACACTGTACACACGTCACACTGTATATATACACACAAGGGTGACATCTCCTATATACATATGGTGTACATTTATACTATATACTCTCACACTGTACACACGTCACACTGTATATATACACACAGGATGACATCTCCTATATACATATGGTGTACATTTATACTATATACTCTCACACTGTACACGTGTCACACTGTATATATACACACAGGGATGACATCTCCTATATACATATGGTGTACATTTATACTATATACTCTCACACTGTACACATATCACACTGTATATATACACACAGGGATGACATCTCCTATATACATATGGTGTACATTTATACTATATACTCTCACACTGTACACATGTCACACTGTATATATACACACAGGGATGACATCTCCTATATACATATGGTGTACATTTATACTATATACTCTCACACTGTACACATGTCACACTGTATATATACACACAGGGATGACATCTCCTATATACATATGGTGTACATTTATACTATATACTCTCACACTGTACACATGTCACACTGTATATATACACACAGGGATGACATCTCCTATATACATATGGTGTACATTTGTACTATATACTCTCACACTGTACACATATCACACTGTATATATACACACAGGGATGACATCTCCTATATACATATGGTGTACATTTATACTATATACTCTCACACTGTACACGTCACACTGTATATATACACACAGGGGTGACATCTCCTATATACATATGGTGTACATTTATACTATATACTCTCACACTGTACACATGTCACACTGTATATATACACACAGGGATGACATCTCCTATATACATATGGTGTACATTTATACTATATACTCTCACACTGTACACATGTCACACTGTATATATACACAGGGATGACATCTCCTATATACATATGGTGTACATTTATACTATATACTCTCACACTGTACACACGTCACACTGTATATATACACACAGGGATGACATCTCCTATATACATATGGTGTACATTTATACTATATAGTCTCACACTGTACACGTGTCACACTGTATATATACACAGGGATGACATCTCCTATACATATGGTGTACATTTATACTATATACTCTCACACTGTACACACGTCACACTGTATATATACACACAGGGATGACATCTCCTATATACATATGGTGTACATTTATACTATATAGTCTCACACTGTACACATGTCACACTGTATATATACACACAGGGATGACATCTCCTATATACATATGGTGTACATTTATACTATATACTCTCACACTGTACACACGTCACACTGTATATATACACACAGGGATGACATCTCCTATATACATATGGTGTACATTTATACTATATAGTCTCACACTGTACACGTGTCACACTGTTTATTCACACAGGGATGACATCTCCTATATACATATGGTGTACATTTATACTATATACTCTCACACTGTACACATGTCACACTGTATATATACACACAGGGATGACATCTCCTATATACATATGGTGTACATTTATACTATATACTCTCACACTGTACACATGTCACACTGTATATATACACACAGGGATGACATCTCCTATATACATATGGTGTACATTTATACTATATACTCTCACACTGTACACATGTCACACTGTATATATACACACAGGGATGACATCCCCTATATACATATGGTGTACATTTATACTATATACTCTCACACTGTACACAGGTCACACTGTATATATACACACAGGGATGACATCTCCTATATACATATGGTGTACATTTATACTATATACTCTCACACCGTACACATGTCACACTGTATATATACACACAGGGATGACATCTCCTATATACATATGGTGTACATTTATACTATATACTCTCACACTGTACACACGTCACACTGTATATATACACAGGGATGACATCTCCTATATACATATGGTGTACATTTATTCTATATACTCTCACACTGTACACACGTCACACTGTATATATACACACAGGGATGACATCTCCTATATACATATGGTGTACATTTATACTATATACTCTCACACTGTACACATGTCACACTGTATATATACACACAGGGATGACATCTCCTATATACATATGGTGTACATTTATACTATATACTCTCACACTGTACACACGTCACACTGTATATATACACACAGGGATGACATCTCCTATATACATATGGTGTACATTTATACTATATACTCTCACACTGTACACACGTCACACTGTATATATACACACAGGGATGACATCTCCTATATACATATGGTGTACATTTATACTATATACTCTCACACTGTACACACGTCACACTGTATATATACACACAGGGATGACATCTCCTATATACATATGGTGTACATTTATACTATATACTCTCACACTGTACACACGTCACACTGTATATATACACACAGGGATAACATCTCCTATATACATATGGTGTACATTTATACTATATACTCTCACACTGTACACACGTCACACTGTATATATACACACAGGGATGACATCCCCTATATACATATGGTGTACATTTATACTATATACTCTCACACTGTACACATGTCACACTGTATATATACACACAGGGATGACATCTCCTATATACATATGGTGTACATTTATACTATATACTCTCACACTGTACACACGTCACACTGTATATATACACACAGGGATGACATCTCCTATATACATATGGTGTACATTTATACTATATACTCTCACACTGTACACACGTCACACTGTATATATACACACAGGGATGACATCTCCTATATACATATGGTGTACATTTATACTATATACTCTCACACTGTACACGTGTCACACTGTATATATACACACAGGGATGACATCTCCTATATACATATGGTGTACATTTATACTATATACTCTCACACTGTACACATGTCACACTGTATATATACACACAGGGATGACATCTCCTATATACATATGGTGTACATTTATACTATATACTCTCACACTGTACACACGTCACACTGTATATATACACACAGGGATGACATCTCCTATATACATATGGTGTACATTTATACTATATACTCTCACACTGTACACACGTCACACTGTATATATACACACAGGGATGACATCTCCTATATACATATGGTGTACATTTAGACTATATACTCTCACACTGTACACACGTCACACTGTATATATACACAGGTATGACATCTCCTATATACATATGGTGTACATTTATACTATATACTCTCACACTGTACACATGTCACACTGTATATATACACAGGTATGACATCTCCTATATACATATGGTGTACATTTATACTATATACTCTCACACTGTACACATGTCACACTGTATATATACACACAGGGATGACATCTCCTATATACATATGGTGTACATTTATACAATATAGTCTCACACTGTACACACGTCACACTGTATATATACACACAGGGATGACATCTCCTATATACATATGGTGTACATTTATACTATATACTCTCACACTGTACACATGTCACACTGTATATATACACACAGGGATGACATCTCCTATATACATATGGTGTACATTTATACTATATAGTCTCACACTGTACACATATCACACTGTATATATACACACAGGGATGACATCTCCTATATACATATGGTGTACATTTATACTATATACTCTCACACTGTACACATGTCACACTGTATATATACACACAGGGATGACATCTCCTATATACATATGGTGTACATTTATACTATATACTCTCACACTGTACACATGTCACACTGTATATATACACACAGGGATGACATCTCCTATATACATATGGTGTACATTTATACTATATAGTCTCACACTGTACACACGTCACACTGTATATATACACACAGGGATGACATCTCCTATATACATATGGTGTACATTTATACTATATAGTCTCACACTGTACACACGTCACACTGTATATATACACACAGGGATGACATCTCCTATATACATATGGTGTACATTTATACTACATACTCTCACACTGTACACGTGTCACACTGTATATATACACACAGGGATGACATCTCCTATATACATATGGTGTACATTTATACTATATACTCTCACACTGTACACACGTCACACTGTATATATACACACAAGGGTGACATCTCCTATATACATATGGTGTACATTTATACTATATACTCTCACACTGTACACACGTCACACTGTATATATACACACAAGGGTGACATCTCCTATATACATATGGTGTACATTTATACTATATACTCTCACACTGTACACACGTCACACTGTATATATACACACAGGGATGACATCTCCTATATACATATGGTGTACATTTATACTATATACTCTCACACTGTACACGTGTCACACTGTATATATACACACAGGGATGACATCTCCTATATACATATGGTGTACATTTATACTATATACTCTCACACTGTACACATATCACACTGTATATATACACACAGGGATGACATCTCCTATATACATATGGTGTACATTTATACTATATAGTCTCACACTGTACACATGTCACACTGTATATATACACACAGGGATGACATCTCCTATATACATATGGTGTACATTTGTACTATATACTCTCACACTGTACACAGGTCACACTGTATATATACACACAGGGATGACATCTCCTATATACATATGGTGTACATTTATACTATATACTCTCACACTGTACACATGTCACACTGTATATATACAAAGGGGTGACATCTCCTATATACATATGGTGTACATTTATACTATATAGTCTCACACTGTACACAGGTCACACTGTATATATACACACAGGGATGACATCCCCTATATACATATGGTGTACATTTATACTATATACTCTCACACTGTACACATGTCACACTGTATATATACACACAGGGGTGACATCTCCTATATACATATGGTGTACATTTATACTATATACTCTCACACTGTACACACGTCACACTGTATATATACACACAGGGATGACATCCCCTATATAGATATGGTGTACATTTATACTATATACTCTCACACTGTACACATGTCACACTGTATATATACACACAGGGATGACATCTCCTATATACATATGGTGTACATTTATACTATATAGTCTCACACTGTACACACGTCACACTGTATATATACACACAGGGATGACATCTCCTATATACATATGGTGTACATTTATACTATATAGTCTCACACTGTACACATGTCACACTGTATATATATACACAGGGATGACATCTCCTATATACATATGATGTACATTTATACTATATACTCTCACACTGTACACGTGTCACACTGTATATATACACACAGGGATGACATCTCCTATATACATATGGTGTACATTTATACTATATAGTCTCACACTGTACACATGTCACACTGTATATATACACACAGGGATGACATCTCCTATATACATATGGTGTACATTTATACTATATACTCTCACACTGTACACACGTCACACTGTATATATACACACAGGGATGACATCTCCTATATACATATGGTGTACATTTATACTATATAGTCTCACACTGTACACACGTCACACTGTATATATACACACAGGGATGACATCTCCTATATACATATGGTGTACATTTATACTATATACTCTCACACTGTACACACGTCACACTGTATATATACACACAGGGATGACATCTCCTATATACATATGGTGTACATTTATACTATATACTCTCACACTGTACACACGTCACACTGTATATATACACACAGGGATGACATCTCCTATATACATATGGTGTACATTTATACTATATACTCTCACACTGTACACACGTCACACTGTATATATACACACAGGGATGACATCTCCTATATACATATGGTGTACATTTATACTATATACTCTCACACTGTACACACGTCACACTGTATATATACACACAGGGATGACATCTCCTATATACATATGGTGTACATTTATACTATATACTCTCACACTGTACACACGTCACACTGTATATATACACACAGGGATAACATCTCCTATATACATATGGTGTACATTTATACTATATACTCTCACACTGTACACACGTCACACTGTATATATACACACAGGGATGACATCCCCTATATACATATGGTGTACATTTATACTATATACTCTCACACTGTACACATGTCACACTGTATATATACACACAGGGATGACATCCCCTATATACATATGGTGTACATTTATACTATATACTCTCACACTGTACACATGTCACACTGTATATATACACACAGGGATGACATCCCCTATATACATATGGTGTACATTTATACTATATACTCTCACACTGTACACATGTCACACTGTATATATACACACAGGGATGACATCCCCTATATACATATGGTGTACATTTATACTATATAGTCTCACACTGTACACATGTCACACTGTATATATACACACAGGGGTGACATCTCCTATATACATATGGTGTACATTTATACTATATACTCTCACACTGTACACATGTCACACTGTATATATACACACAGGGATGACATCTCCTATATACATATGGTGTACATTTATACTATATACTCTCACACTGTACACGTGTCACACTGTATATATACACACAGGGATGACATCTCCTATATACATATGGTGTACATTTATACTATATACTCTCACACTGTACACACGTCACACTGTATATATACACACAGGGATGACATCTCCTATATACATATGGTGTACATTTATACTATATACTCTCACACTGTACACATGTCACACTGTATATATACACACAGGGATGACATCTCCTATATACATATGGTGTACATTTATACTATATACTCTCACACTGTACACGTGTCACACTGTATATATACACACAGGGATGACATCTCCTATATACATATGGTGTACATTTATACTATATACTCTCACACTGTACACACGTCACACTGTATATATACACACAGGGATGACATCTCCTATATACATATGGTGTACATTTATACTATATACTCTCACACTGTACACACGTCACACTGTATATATACACACAGGGATGACATCTCCTATATACATATGGTGTACATTTAGACTATATACTCTCACACTGTACACACGTCACACTGTATATATACACAGGTATGACATCTCCTATATACATATGGTGTACATTTATACTATATACTCTCACACTGTACACATGTCACACTGTATATATACACAGGTATGACATCTCCTATATACATATGGTGTACATTTATACTATATACTCTCACACTGTACACATGTCACACTGTATATATACACACAGGGATGACATCTCCTATATACATATGGTGTACATTTATACTATATACTCTCACACTGTACACATGTCACACTGTATATATACACACAGGGGTGACATCTCCTATATACATATGGTGTACATTTATACTATATAGTCTCACACTGTACACAGGTCACACTGTATATATACACACAGGGATGACATCCCCTATATACATATGGTGTACATTTATACTATATACTCTCACACTGTACACATGTCACACTGTATATATACACACAGGGGTGACATCTCCTATATACATATGGTGTACATTTATACTATATAGTCTCACACTGTACACAGGTCACACTGTATATATACACACAGGGATGACATCCTCTATATACATATGGTGTACATTTATACTATATAGACTCACACTGTACACATGTCACACTGTATATATACACACAGGGATGACATCTCCTATATACATATGGTGTACATTTATACTATATACTCTCACACTGTACACAGGTCACACTGTATATATACACACAGGGATGACATCTCCTATATACATATGGTGTACACTTATACTATATACTCTCACACTGTACACACGTCACACTGTATATATACACAGGGATGACATCTCCTATATACATATGGTGTACATTTATTCTATATACTCTCACACTGTACACACGTCACACTGTATATATACACACAGGGATGACATCTCCTATATACATATGGTGTACATTTATACTATATAGACAGGACCGTGATATAATCTCCTCTTACCCTGTGATGTGAGGGGCCGGTGATTCTCCATCATCACGTCCTTGTACAGACCCGTGTTCCTCTATATACTCCCCCTCCTGCATGGAGACATAGACAGTGACATCCTGACACCTTATAGGAACCTGACACACATGATAGAGTCATCACCCAGACACATCCCCTGATGTTACTGTATAATGTCCCCTTCCCAGCAGTCACCTCTCCAGTCATCACCCAGACACATCCCCTGGTGTTACAGTATAATATCCTATTCCCAGCAGTCACCTCTCCAGTCATCACCTACACACATCCCCCGGTGTTACTGTATAATGTCCTATTCCCAGCAGTCACCTCCCCAGTCATCACCCAGACACATCCCCTGGTGTTACAGTATAATATCCTATTCCCAGCAGTCACCTCTCCAGTCATCACCTACACACATCCCCCGGTGTTACTGTATAATGTCCTATTCCCAGCAGTCACCTCCCCAGTCATCACCCAGACACATCCCCTGGTGTTACTGTATAATGTCCCATTCCCAGCAGTCACCTCTCCAGTCATCACCCAGACACATCCCCTGGTATTACTGTATAATGTCCCATTCCCAGCAGTCTCCTCCCCAGTCATCACCCAGACACATCCCCTGGTGTTACTGTATGATGTCCCATTCCCAGCAGTCACCTCTCCAGTCATCACCCAGATACATCCCCTGGTGTTACTGTATAATGTCCCATTCCCAGCAGTCACCTCTCCAGTCATCACCCAGACACATGCCCTGGTGTTACTGTATAATGTCCCATTCCCAGCAGTCACCTCTCCAGTCATCACCCAGACACATCCCCTGGTGTTACTGTATAATGTCCCATTCCCAGCAGTCACCTCTTCAGTCATCACCCAGATACATACCCCCTGGTGTTACTGTATAATGTCCCATTCCCAGCAGTCACCTCTCCAGTCATCACCCAGACACATCCCCTGGTGTTACTGTATAATGTCCCATTCCCAGCAGTCACCTCTCCAGTCATCACCCAGACACATCCCCCGGTGTTACTGTATAGTGTCCCATTCCCAGCAGTCACCTCTCCAGTCAACACCCAGACACATCCCCCGATGTTACTGTATAATGTCCTATTCCCAGCAGTCACCTCTCCAGTCATCACCCAGACACCTCCCCTGGTGTTACTGTATAATGTCCTATTCCCAGCAGTCACCTCTCCAGTCATCACCCAGACACATACCCCCTGGTGTTACTGTATAATGTCCCACTCCCAGCAGTCACCTCTCCAGTCATCACCCAGACACATCCCCTGGTGTTACTGTATAATGTCCCCATTCCAGCAGCCACTTCTCCAGTCATCACCCAGACACATCCCCTGGTGTTACTGTATAACGTCCCATTCCCAAAAGTCACCTCTCCGGTCATCACCCAGACACATCCCCTGGTGTTACTGTTTAATGTCCCATTCCCAGCAGTCACCTCTCCAGTCATCACCAAGACACATCCCCTGGTGTTACTGTATAACGTCCCATTCCCAGCAGTCACTTCTTCAGTCATCACCCAGACACATCCCCTGGTGTTACTGTATAATGTCCCATTCCCAGTAGTCACCTCTCCAGTCATCACCAAGACACATTCCCTGGTGTTACTGTATAACGTCCCATTCCCAGCAGTCACTTCTTCAGTCATCACCCAGACACATCCCCTGGTGTTACTGTATAATGTCCTATTCCCAGCAGTCACCTCTCCAGTCATCACACAGACACATCCCCTGGTGTTACTGTATAACGTCCCATTCCCAAAAGTCACCTCTCCGGTCATCACCCAGACACATCCCCTGGTGTTACTGTATAACGTCCTATTCCCAGCAGTTACTTCTTCAGTCATCACCCAGACACATCCCCTGGTGTTACTGTATAATGTCCTATTCCCAGCAGTCACCTCTCCAGTCATCACCCAGACACATCCCCCGGTGTTACTGTATAATGTCCCATTCCCAGCAGTCACCTCTCCAGTCATCACCTACACACATCCCCCGGTGTTACTGTATAATGTCCTATTCCCAGCAGTCACCTCCCCAGTCATCACCCAGACACATCCCCTGGTGTTACTGTATAATGTCCCATTCCCAGCAGTCACCTCTCCAGTCATCACCCAGACACATCCCCTGGTATTACTGTATAATGTCCCATTCCCAGCAGTCTCCTCCCCAGTCATCACCCAGACACATCCCCTGGTGTTACTGTATGATGTCCCATTCCCAGCAGTCACCTCTCCAGTCATCACCCAGATACATCCCCTGGTGTTACTGTATAATGTCCCATTCCCAGCAGTCACCTCTCCAGTCATCACCCAGACACATGCCCTGGTGTTACTGTATAATGTCCCATTCCCAGCAGTCACCTCTCCAGTCATCACCCAGACACATCCCCTGGTGTTACTGTATAATGTCCCATTCCCAGCAGTCACCTCTTCAGTCATCACCCAGATACATACCCCCTGGTGTTACTGTATAATGTCCCATTCCCAGCAGTCACCTCTCCAGTCATCACCCAGACACATCCCCTGGTGTTACTGTATAATGTCCCATTCCCAGCAGTCACCTCTCCAGTCATCACCCAGACACATCCCCCGGTGTTACTGTATAGTGTCCCATTCCCAGCAGTCACCTCTCCAGTCAACACCCAGACACATCCCCCGATGTTACTGTATAATGTCCTATTCCCAGCAGTCACCTCTCCAGTCATCACCCAGACACCTCCCCTGGTGTTACTGTATAATGTCCTATTCCCAGCAGTCACCTCTCCAGTCATCACCCAGACACATACCCCCTGGTGTTACTGTATAATGTCCCACTCCCAGCAGTCACCTCTCCAGTCATCACCCAGACACATCCCCTGGTGTTACTGTATAATGTCCCCATTCCAGCAGCCACTTCTCCAGTCATCACCCAGACACATCCCCTGGTGTTACTGTATAACGTCCCATTCCCAAAAGTCACCTCTCCGGTCATCACCCAGACACATCCCCTGGTGTTACTGTTTAATGTCCCATTCCCAGCAGTCACCTCTCCAGTCATCACCAAGACACATCCCCTGGTGTTACTGTATAACGTCCCATTCCCAGCAGTCACTTCTTCAGTCATCACCCAGACACATCCCCTGGTGTTACTGTATAATGTCCCATTCCCAGTAGTCACCTCTCCAGTCATCACCAAGACACATTCCCTGGTGTTACTGTATAACGTCCCATTCCCAGCAGTCACTTCTTCAGTCATCACCCAGACACATCCCCTGGTGTTACTGTATAATGTCCTATTCCCAGCAGTCACCTCTCCAGTCATCACACAGACACATCCCCTGGTGTTACTGTATAACGTCCCATTCCCAAAAGTCACCTCTCCGGTCATCACCCAGACACATCCCCTGGTGTTACTGTATAACGTCCTATTCCCAGCAGTTACTTCTTCAGTCATCACCCAGACACATCCCCTGGTGTTACTGTATAATGTCCTATTCCCAGCAGTCACCTCTCCAGTCATCACCCAGACACATCCCCCGGTGTTACTGTATAATGTCCCATTCCCAGCAGTCACCTCTCCAGTCATCACCCAGACACATCTCCTGGTGTTACTGTATAATGTCCCATTCCCAGCAGTCACCTCTCCAGTCATCACCCAGACACATACCCTGGTGTTACTGTATAATGTCCCATTCCCAGCAGTCACCTCTCCGGTCATCACCCAGACACATCCCCTGGTGTTACTGTATCATGTCCCATTCCCAGCAGTCACCTCTCCAGTCATCACCCAGACACATCCCCCGGTGTTACTGTATAATGTCCCATTCCCAGCAGTCACCTCTCCGGTCATCACCCAGACACATCCCCTGGTGTTACTGTATAATGTCCCATTCCCAGCACTCACCTCAGTCAGCAGCTGAATGATCTTGTTGGCAAGTTCCAGGATCTTCTGGTCATTGTGTCTCTAATGTATCAGTGAGTGAGGTGGAGGCACCGTGATGGGGCTCTGGGTCTTGCTCAGTCCTTCTGACACACAGGGATGGCTGCTGGGTGTCTCACACTCACCGGATGTCTTCTTCACTACTGAGAAATCCTGTGTATTGGGGGAGACACTATTACCCCTATGTACAAACTGTACTAGGCTTCCTGTGCTAACAACTGATACCTCTAAAGTAATTCACTGTGACATTCCCAGAATCCTTCACCTCTCACATCTATACAACAACCATATTAAAGTTAACCAATGGTGGATTTTACATTATGTCACTGTACAAATCCATCTCCCACTATAATAAACCATATATCAGTATGTGCTTGGAGCTCTGTTATTCCCCCTCATATATCACTGTACAGTCCCCTATCCCCTATATAATAATAACACCACATATCAGTGTGTGCTGGGAGCTGTGTTATTCCCCCTCATACATCACTGTACGGTCCCCTCTCCCCTATATAATAATAATACCACAAATCAGTGTGTGCTGGGATCTGTGTTATTCCCCCTCATATATCACTGTACGGTCACCTCTCCCCCTATATAATAATAATAATACCACATATTAGTGTGTGCTTGGAGCTGTGTTATTCCCCCTCATATATCACTGTATGGTCCCCTCTCCCCCTATATAATAATAATACCACATATACGTGTTTGCTGGGAGCTGTGTTATTGCCCCTCATATATCACTGTACGGTCCCCTCTCCCCTATATAATAATACCACATATCAGTGTGTGCTGGGAGCGGTGTTATTCCCCCTCATATATCACTGTACAGTCCCCTCTCCCCTATATAATAATAATACCACATATCAGTGTGTGCTGGGAGCTGTGTTATTACCGCTCATATCACTGTACAGTCCCCTCTCCCCTATATAATAATAATACCACATATCAGTGTGTGCTGGGAGCTGTGTTATCCCCCTCATATATTACTGTACCGTCCCCTCCCCCTATATAGTAATAATAGCACATATCAGTGTGTGCTGGGAGCTGTGTTATTCCCCCTCATATATCACTGTACGGCCCCCTCTCTCCTATATAATAATAATAGCACATATCAGGGTGTGCTGGGATTTGAGTTATTCCCCCTCATATATCACTGTACGGTCCCCTCTCCCCTATATAATAATAATAGCACATATCAGTGTATGCTGGGAGCTGTGTTATTCCCCCCTCATATATCACTGTACATTCCCTTCTCCCCCCTATATAATAATAATACCACATATCAGTGTGTGCTGGGAGCTGTGTTATTCCCCCTCATATATCACTGTACGGCCCCCTCTCTCCTATATAAAAATAATAGCACATATCAGTGTGTGCTGGGATTTGAGTTATTCCCCCTCATATATCACTGTACGGTCCCCTCTCCCCTATATAATAATAATAGCACATATCAGTGTATGCTGGGAGCTGGGTTATTCCCCCCTCATATATCACTGTACGTTCCCTTCTCCCCCCTATATAATAATAATACCACATATCAGTGTGTGCTGGGAGCTGTGTTATTCCCCCTCATATATCACTGTACAGTCCCCTCTCCCCTATATAATAATAATAGCACATATCAGTGTATGCTGGGAGCTGTGTTATTCCCCCTCATATATCACTGTACAGTCCCCTCTCCCCTATATAATAATAATACTACATATCAGTGTGTGCTGGGAGCTGTGTTATTCCCCCTCATATATCACTGTACAGTCCCCTCTCCCCCTATATAATAATAATAATAGCACATAGTGTGTGCTGGGAGCTGTGTTATTCCCCCTCATATATCACTGTACAGTCCCCTCTCCCCTATATAATAATAATAGCACATATCAATGTGTGCTGGGAGCTGTGTTATTCCCCCCCATATATATCACTGTACAGCCCCCTCTCCCCTATATAATAATAATAGCACATATCAGTGTGTGCTTGGAGCTGTGTTATTCCCCCTCATATATCACTGTATGGTCCCCTCTCCCCCTATATAATAATAATACCACATATACGTGTTTGCTGGGAGCTGTGTTATTGCCCCTCATATATCACTGTACGGTCCCCTCTCCCCTATATAATAATAATAGCACATATCAGTGTATGCTGGGAGCTGTGTTATTCCCCCCTCATATATCACTGTACGTTCCCTTCTCCCCCCTATATAATAGAAGGCTGGACTAAGCCTTGGCTGGGTGCCCTATCTTTAGAAGTGTCCTATTTTAAAAGTGTCAACTTCTTTTTAAATCGATTAATTGGCGTTATATCAGCGTTAAACAGCAGTGAAACAGAAGGAAACCCACCAAACTACAAACAACAACCTCACCATTAATTGGACAAAGTGGAATGAACAATTGTGAGGTCACAGTCTCCATACTACTAGCTCCTGTGGATACATAACCAGGACATTCATCACTGCACTCCCTGTCTGGTGCCTCCCTTGCTACTATTGCTGCTGGCTCTGTGCTTTACATATAATCCTAATGTATACTTATCTGTGTTATGTCAGTTTACCTCTATAATAATGTACTTTTACCTTAGCTCTTTTTCTAAGTCTTATATCATCTAGCTCCTACCACTGTATATTTTACTATTTAATTTCTGCTCCCACCAAATCTCCACTTTTTTATACTCAATAATAAACTTTTGCAGTACAGACTCTTTTCCCACACTGCACTATTACTTGCGTTTCTGGAAATCTGCTCTCTCCTACATTCTGTCTTCATTCCTACTTTTAACTTTTCTTCCCCTATTTACATCATCCTTACTATTACCATGTTTTCTTCAAATCCCACCTTCACTCAGTGTCTACCTAATCTTTTGTTCTGCCCCTTGCTTCCACCTTTATCCTTTCCCCCTTGTCTCTTCCATTTCCTGCTCCCCCTATCTCCTCTCCTCTGTTTACCTTCCTCCCCATCTTCTCCCATTACTCCACTTTCATTCTCTTATACTCCACAGGGGTCCTACAACCTCACTGCTAATCCCTCCTCCCACTCCCCTCTCCATGTCACTTTACCCCACATCCATCCACACATCATTAATTTCCCTTCCTGCCCACCTTCTACTGTCTCCCCTTCTAGCACTGGAGTCCGCACCATCGCTACATTCTATTCAGCTCGGTCCCCCAAATTAATCTCACCCCCACGCTATAGCAACCCTGATAATCTCATTCAAATCTCTCCAAGAAACTCTGTCCCTCTATCCTGTGCCCTCTGGAATGCCAGGTCAGTCTGTAATAAACTGGTCCCAACCCATGACCTTTTCATCTCCAACTCCCTGAATCTCCTAGCTATTACTGAAACCTGGATTTCACCCTCTGACACCGCTTCTCCTGCAGCTCTCTCCTTTGGGGGCCTCACCTTTTCCCACACCCCACGACCTGGGGGTCGCCATGGTGGTGGTGTTGGGGTCCTTCTATCCCCTGGTTACTCATACCAACCCATTCCCTCTGAACCATCCCTCACATTCTCTTCTACCCAGTACACCTCCAAGTAGCTGTCATTTACCGTCCCCCTGGCCCTCCCTCCAAGTTCCTTGACAACTTTGCTTCCAGGCTCCCTCACTTTCTCTCCTCAGACCTTCCCTCCATTATCCTAGGTGACTTCAATATTCCAATTGATATCCCCACAGAATCCTCTGCCTCCAAACTCCTCTCCCTCACATCGTCACTTGGTCTCTCCCAATGGACCTCCTCACCCTCCCATGTGAGTGGCCATGTGCTTGATCTGGTATTCACACACCGTTGTGATATTTCTGACCACCTCAATTCCCCATTCCCTCTTTCTGACCATCACCTTCTCTCTTTTAACCTGTACCTCTCTCCTTCCCCTACTCTACCTCCAAAAGCCTCCATTACTAAGCATAACATTGACACTATCGACACAGGTTCCTTCTCTCCCCTATCCTCTCTCTCTCCTGCCCTGAACAAGCCGCCTCCCTATACAATGCCTCCCTTACTTCTGCTCTGGACTCTGTTGCCCCAGCGATCACTATTCACACTCGCAGATCTACTCCTCAACCCTGGCATTCCAAATGCACCAGATACCTGCAAAAGTGTTCTCGAACTGCCGAGCGACAGTGGAGAAGATCACGCTCTAAGGCAGATTTTCTCCATTTCAAATTTATGCTCTCATCCTATAGTGCTGCGCTCTCCCTCTCTAAACAGTCATACTTTAAGAACCTCATCTCCTCTCAGTCCTCTAATCCCCAGCGTCTCTTCACTACTTTCAAATCCCTCCTTCGCTCACCCCCTCCTCATCTCCCCTCCTTGCTCACTGCCCTTGACTTTGCTACCTACTTTACATCTAAAATTGATTCCATACGTCAGGACATCATATCCAATCAGTCCCCCAGCTCTCCACCTCCTCCTTTCCCTAGTCACCCCTCCCCATCAACTTTACCAACTCTAACATCCTTCTCCCCTGTATCTGGAGAGGAAGTCATGGCCCTCATCCGGTCCTCCCCCCCTTCCACCTCCCCCCTTGATCCCATCCCCTCCCGCCTCCTCCGCTTCCTCTCTCTCTCAGCCTGCTCCCATCTTGCCCACCTCATTAACCTCTCCCTCTCATCAGGCACTGTTCCTTCTGCATTCAAACATGCCCTTGTCTCCCCCATTCTTAAAAAACCTACCCTTGATCCTAACCTTCTTTCTAACTACCGTCCCATCTCTCTCCTCCCCTTTGCCTCCAAACTCCTTGAGCGGATTGTCTACAACCGCCTTACCACTTTTCTTTCCTCCCACTCCCTCCTTGACCCTTTTCAGTCTGGCTTCCGTTCTCTCCACTCCACTGAAACTGCCCTCACAAAAGTCAGCAATGACCTCCTTGCTGCCAAATCCCAAGGCCACTACTCTCTTCTCATTCTCCTTGATCTCTCTCCTGCTTTTGACACTGTGGACCACCCTCTCCTGCTGAATATCCTTCACTCCCTTGGTCTACGTGAAACTGCCCTCTCCTGGCTGTCATCCTACCTCTCTGACCGATCTTTTTCAGTTTCCTCTCACGACTCCTCTTCCCCTCCACAGCCTCTTACAGTAGGTGTTCCCCAAGGTTCTGTTCTTGGTCCTCTCCTATTCTCCCTCTATACTTCCTCTCTTGGTGAACTCATCAGCTCTTTTGACCTCCATTATCATCTCTATGCTGATGATACTCAAATCTACCTTTCCTCCCCTGATCTCTCCCCCTCTCTTCTGACTCGTATCTCCAACTGTCTCTCTGCTGTCTCTTCCTGGATGTCCCAGCGATTTCTTAAACTTAATATGTCTAAGACAGAGCTAATCATCTTCCCACCCTCCCACATCACCTCACTTCCCACTATTTCTTTATCAATTGATGGAATAACTATCTCATCTAGTCCCAAGGTGCGCTGTCTTGGAGTTATCCTGGACTCATCCCTCTCCTTCAAACCACATATCCAGAACCTTTCACAGTCCTGTCATTTCAATCTCAAAAATATTTCTAAGATCAGACCCTATCTCACCCAGGATGCTACTAAAACCCTCATACACTCACTGGTCATCTCCAGATTGGACTATTGTAACCTCCTCCTATCTGGCCTCCCCAAATCCCATCTCTCTCCTCTCCAGTCTGTCCTCAATGCTGCTGCACGGCTTATCTTCCTCTCCAAACATTCTGTATCTGCCTCCTCTCTCCTACAAGCCCTACACTGGCTCCCCTTCCCTTTCAGAGTCCAATTTAAGGTTCTCACGCTCACTCACAAAGCCCTCACCCAATCTTCTCCCATATACATCTCTGATCTCATCTCCCTTCACGCTCCTCTCCGCCCTCTTCGCTCAACTAATGCACGCCGCCTTTCATGCCAGCTGATTACTTCCTCCCACTCCCGCCTCCAAGATTTTGCCCGCACTGCTCCCCACCTCTGGAACTCTCTCCCACTCCGCATCAGACTCTCCACCTGTTTGCAATCCTTCAAACGGGCTCTCAAGACCCACTACTTCATCAAAGCCTTCCAGCTATCATTCTAACTCCTTGCTACATGCTCATTCGTCCCCATCTACCCCATCTGTGTCAACCCAGTTTGTCTTCCCCCACCTTTTTAGAATGTAAGCTCTCACGAGCAGGGCCATCTACCCTCTTGTGCTTCTCCTTACTATAGTGTCATTTACTTCTTACACTCCACTAGGGCACCTAACACTTGGTTGCTTATGCTCTGTTGCTTATCTGGGTGATATGGTCACTAATGTAGCAATATATATTATCCATGTATACAATTTGTTTTTGTACTTTGTAAGGCGCTGCGGAACACTTGTGGTGCCATATAAATAAATGCTAATAATAATATAATAATAATACCACATATCAGTGTGTGCTGGGAGCTGTGTTATCCCCTCATATATCACTGTACAGTGCCCTCTCCCCCTATATAATAATATTACATATCAGTGTGTGCTGGGAGCTGTGTTATTCCCCCTCATATATCACTGTACCGTCCACTCCCCCTTATATAATAATAATAGCACATATCAGTGTGTGCTGGGATCTGTGTTATTCCCCGTCATATATCACTGTATGGTCCCCTCTCCCCCTATATAATAATAATACCACATATCAGTGTGTGCTGGGAGCTGTGTTAATCCCCCTCATATATCACTGTACAGTCCTCTCCCCTATATAATAATAATACCACATATCAGTGTGTGCTGGGAGCTGTGTTATTCCCCCTCATATATCACTGTACAGTCCCCTCTCCCCTATATAATAATAATACCACATATCAGTGTGTGCTGGGAGCTGTGTTATTCCCCCTCATATATCACTGTACCGTCCACTCCCCCCTATATAATAATAATAGCACATATCAGTGTGTGCTGGGAGCTGTGTTATCCCCCCTCATATATCACTGTACAGTGCCCTCTCCCCCTATATAATAATATCACATATCAGTGTGTGCAGGGAGCTGTGTTATTCCCCCTCATATATTACTGTACCGTCCACTCCCCCTTATATAATAATAATAGCACATATCAGTGTGTGCTGGGATATGTGTTATTCCCCCTCATATATCACTGTACGGTCCCATCTCCCCCTATATAATAATAATACCACATATCAGTGTGTGCTGGGAGCTGTGTTAATCCCCCTCATATATCACTGTACAGTCCTCTCCTCTATATAATAATAATACCACATATCAGTGTGTGCTGGGAGCTGTGTTATTCCCCCTCATATCACTGTACAGTCCCCTCTCCCCTCTATAATAATAATAGCACATATCAGTGTGTGCTGGGAGCTGTGTTATTCCCCCTCATATATCACTGTACGGTCCCCTCTCCCCTATATAATAATAATAGCACATATCAGTGTGTGCTGGGAGCTGTGTTATTCCCCCTCATATATCACTGTACGGTCCCCTCTCCCCTATATAATAATAATAGCACATATCAGTGTGTGCTGGGAGCTGTGTTATTCCCCCTCATATCACTGTACAGTCCCCTCACCCCTCTATAATAATAATAGCACATATCAGTGTGTGCTGGGAGCTGTGTTATTCCCCCTCATATCACTGTACAGTCCCCTCTCCCCTATATAATAATAGCACATATCAGTGTGTGCTGGGAGCTGTGTTATTCCCCCTCATATCACTGTACAGTCCCCTCTGCCCTATATAATAATAGCACATATCAGTGTGTGCTGGGAGCTGTGTTATTCCCCCTCATATATCACTGTACAGTCCCCTCCCCCCTATATAATAATAATAGCACATATCAGTGTGTGCTGGGAGCTGTGTTATTCCCCCTCATATATAACTGTACTGTCCCTTCTCCCCTATATAATAATAATACCACATATCAGTGTGTGCTGGGAGCTGTGTTATTCCCCTTAATATCACTGTAAAGTCCCCTCTCCCCTATATAATAATAATACCACATATCAGTGTGTGCTGGGAGCTGTGTTATTCCCCCTCATATATCACTGTACAGTCCCCTCTCCCCTATATAATAATAATACCACATATCAGTGTGTGCTGGGAGCTGTATTATTCCCCTCATATATCACTGTGCAGTCCCCTCTCCCCTATATAATATTACCACATATCAGTGTGAGATGGGAGCTGTGTTATTCCCCCTCATATATCACTGTACAGTCCCCTCTCCCCTATATAATAATAATAGCACATATCACTGTGTGCTGGGAGCTGTGTTATTCCCCCTCATATATCACTGTATGGTCCCCTCTCCCCTATATAATAATAATAGCACATAGTGTGTGCTGGGAGCTGTGTTATCCCCCTCATATATTACTGTACCGTCCACTCCCCCCTATATAATAATATTACCACATATCAGTGTGTGCTGGGTGCTGTGTTATTCCACCTCATATATCACTGTACGGCCCCCTCTCCCCTATATAAAAATAATAGCACATATCAGTGTGTGCTGGGATTTGAGTTATTCCCCCTCATATATCACTGTACAGTCCCCTCTCCCCTATATAATAATAATACCACATATCAGTGTGTGCTGGGAGCTGTGTTATTCCCCCCTCATATATCACTGTACAGTCCCCTCTCCCCTATATAATAATAATAGCACATATCAGTGTGTGCTGGGAGCTGTGTTATTCCCCCCTCATATATCACTGTACAGCCCCCTCTCCCCTATATAATAATAATATCACATATCAGTGTGTGCTGGGAGCTGTTATTCCCCCTCATATATCACTGTACAGTCCCCTCTCCCCCTATATAATAATAATAGCACATATCAGTGTGTGCTGGGAGCTGTGTTATTCCCCCTCATATATCACTGTACGGTCCCCTCTCCCCTATATAATAATAATAGCACATAGTGTGTGCTGGGAGCTGTGTTTTCACCCTCATATATTACTGTACCGTCCACTCCCCCCTATATAATAATAATAGCACATATCAGTGTGTGCTGGAAGCTGTGTTATTCCCCCTCATATATCACTGTACGGTCCCCTCTCCCCTATATAATACCACATATCAGTGTGTGCTGGGATCTGTGTTATTCCCCCTCATATATCACTGTACGGCCCCCTCTCCCCTATATAATAATATTACCACATATCAGTGTGTGCTGGGTGCTGTGTTATTCCCCCTCATATATCACTGTACGGTCCCCTCTCACTTATATAATAGCACATATCAGTGTGTGCTGGGATCTGTGTTATTCCACCTCATATATCACTGTACGGCCACCTCTACCCTATATAATAATATTACCACAAATCAGTGTGTGCTGGGAGCTGTGTTATTCCCCCCTCATATATCACTGTACAGTCCCCTCTCCCCAATATAATAATAATACCACATATCAGTGTGTGCTGGGAGCTGTTATTCCCCCTCATATATCACTGTAAGGTCCCCTCTCCCCTATATAATAATACACATATCAGTGTGTGCTGGGAGCTGTGTTATTCCCCCTCATATATCACTGTACAGTCCCCTCTTCCCATATATAATAATATTACCACATATCAGTGTGTGCTGGGTGCTGTTATTCCCCCTCATATATCACTGTACGGTCCCCTCTCCCCTATATAATAATAATAGCACATATCAGTGTGTGCTGGGAGCTGTGTTATTCCCCCTCATATATCACTGTACGTTCCCTTCTCCCCCCTATATAATAATAATACCACATATCAGTGTGTGCAGGGAGCTGTGTTATCCCCCCTCATATATCACTGTACAGTGCCCTCTCCCCCAATATAATAATATTACATATCAGTGTGTGCTGGGAGCTATGTTATTCCCCCTCATATATTACTGTAGCGTCCACTCCCCCCTATATAATAATAATACCACATATCAGTGTGTGCTAGGATCTGTGTTATTCCCCCTCATATATCACTGTACGGTCCCCTCTCCCCTATATAATAATAATACCACATATCAGTGTGTGCTGGGAGCTGTGTTATTCCCCCTCATATATCACTGTACAGTCCCCTCTCCCCCTATATAATAATAATACCACATATCAGTGTGTGCTGGGAGCTGTGTTATTCCCCTCATATACTAGTGTACAGTCCCCTCTCCTCTATATAATAATAATACCACATATCAGTGTGTGCTGGGAGCTGTGTTATTCCCCCTCATATATCACTGTACAGTCCCCTCTCCCCTATATAATAATGATACCACATATCAGTGTGTGCTGGGAGCTGTGTTATTCCCCCTCATATATCACTGTACAGTCCCCTCTCCCCTATATAATAATAGCACATAGTGTGTGCTGGGAGCTGTGTTTTCACCCTCATATATTACTGTACCGTCCACTCCCCCCAATATAATAATAATAGCACATATCAGTGTGTGCTGGGAGCTGTGTTATTCCCCCTCATATATCACTGTACGGTCCCCTCTCCCCTATATAATACCACATATCAGTGTGTGCTGGGATCTGTGTTATTCCCCCTCATATATCACTGTACGGCCCCCTCTCCCCTATATAATAATATTACCACATATCAGTGTGTGCTGGGTGCAGTGTTATTAATATCACTGTACAGTCCCCTCTTCCCCTATATAATAATATTACCACATACCAGTGTGTGCTGGGAGCTGTGTTATTCCCCCTCATATATCACTGAACGTTCCCCTCTCCCCCTATATAATTATAATACCACATAACAGTGTGTGCTGGGAGCTGTGTTATCCCCGCTCATATATCACTGTACAGTGCCCTCTCCCCCTATATAATAATATCACATATCAGTGTGTGCTGGAAGCTGTGTTATTCCCCCTCTTATATTACTGTACCGTCCACTCCCCCTTATATAATAATAATAGCACATATCAGTGTGTGCAGGGAGCTGTGTTATTCCCCCTCGTATATTACTGTACCGTCCACTCCCCCTTATATAATAATAATAGCACATATCAGTGTGTGCTGGGATCTGTGTTATTCATCCTCATATATCACTGTACGGTCCCCTCTCCCCCTATATAATAATAATACCACATATCAGTGTGTGCTGGGAGCTGTGTTATTCCCCCTCATATATCACTGTACAGTCCTCTCCCCTATATAATAATAATACCACATATCAGTGTGTGCTGGGAGCTGTGTTATTCCCCCTCATATCACTGTACAGTCCCCTCTACCCTCTATAATAATAATAGCACATATCAGTGTGTGCTGGGAGCTGTGTTATTCCCCCCTCATATATCACTGTATGGTCCCCTCTCCCCTATATAATAGCAATAGCACATATCAGTGTGTGCTGGAAGCTGTGTTATTCCCCTCATATATCACTGTACAGTCCCCTCTCCCCCTATATAATAATAATACCACATATCAGTGTGTGCTGGGAGCTGTGTTATTCCCCTCATATATTACTGTACAGTCCCCTCTCCCCTATATAATAATAATACCACATATCAGTGTGTGCTGGGAGCTGTGTTATTCCCCTCATATATCACTGTACAGTCCCCTCTCCCCTATATAATAATAATACCACATATCAGTGTGTGCTGGGAGCTGTGTTATTCCCCCCTCATATATCACTGTACAGTCCCCTCTCCCCTATATAATAATAATAGCACATATCAGTGTGTGCTGGGAGCTGTGTTATTCCCCCCTCATATATCACTGTACAGCCCCCTCTCCCCTATATAATAATAATATCACATATCAGTGTGTGCTGGGAGCTGTTATTCCCCCTCATATATCACTGTACAGACCCCTCTCCCCTATATAATAATAATAGCACATATCAGTGTGTGCTGGGAGCTGTGTTATTCCCCCTCATATATCACTGTACGGTCCCCTCTCCCCTATATAATAATAATAGCACATAGTGTGTGCTGGGAGCTGTGTTTTCACCCTCATATATTACTGTACCGTCCACTCCCCCCTATATAATAATAATAGCACATATCAGTGTGTGCTGGGAGCTGTGTTATTCCCCCTCATATATCACTGTACGGTCCCCTCTCCCCTATATAATACCACATATCAGTGTGTGCTGGGATCTGTGTTATTCCCCCTCATATATCACTGTATGGCCCCCTCTCCCCTATATAATAATATTACCACATATCAGTGTGTGCTGGGTGCTGTGTTATTCCCCCTCATATATCACTGTACGGTCCCCTCTCACTTATATAATAGCACATATCAGTGTGTGCTGGGATCTGTGTTATTCCACCTCATATATCACTGTACGGCCACCTCTACCCTATATAATAATATTACCACAAATCAGTGTGTGCTGGGAGCTGTGTTATTCCCCCCTCATATATCACTGTACAGTCCCCTCTCCCCAATATAATAATAATACCACATATCAGTGTGTGCTGGGAGCTGTTATTCCCCAACATATATCACTGTACGGTCCCCTCTCCCCTATATAATAATAATACCACATATCAGTGTGTGCTGGGAGCTGTGTTATTCCCCCTCATATATCACTGTACAGTCCTCTCCCCTATATAATAATAATACCACATATCAGTGTGTGCTGGGAGCTGTGTTATTCCCCTCATATATCACTGTACAGTCCCCTCTACCCTCTATAATAATAATAGCACATATCAGTGTGTGCTGGGAGCTGTGTTATTCCCCCCTCATATATCACTGTACGGTCCCCTCTCCCCTATATAATAGCAATAGCACATATCAGTGTGTGCTGGGAGCTGTGTTATTCCCCTCATATATCACTGTACAGTCCCCTCTCCCCCTATATAATAATAATACCACATATCAGTGTGTGCTGGGAGCTGTGTTATTCCCCTCATATATTACTGTACAGTCCCCTCTCCCCTATATAATAATAATACCACATATCAGTGTGTGCTGGGAGCTGTGTTATTCCCCTCATATATCACTGTACAGTCCCCTCTCCCCTATATAATAATAATACCACATATCAGTGTGTGCTGGGAGCTGTGTTATTCCCCCCTCATATATCACTGTACAGTCCCCTCTCCCCTATATAATAATAATAGCACATATCAGTGTGTGCTGGGAGCTGTGTTATTCCCCCCTCATATATCACTGTACAGCCCCCTCTCCCCTATATAATAATAATATCACATATCAGTGTGTGCTGGGAGCTGTTATTCCCCCTCATATATCACTGTACAGTCCCCTCTCCCCCTATATAATAATAATAGCACATATCAGTGTGTGCTGGGAGCTGTGTTATTCCCCCTCATATATCACTGTACGGTCCCCTATCCCCTATATAATAATAATAGCACATAGTGTGTGCTGGGAGCTGTGTTTTCACCCTCATATATTACTGTACCGTCCACTCCCCCCTATATAATAATAATAGCACATATCAGTGTGTGCTGGGAGCTGTGTTATTCCCCCTCATATATCACTGTACGGTCCCCTCTCCCCTATATAATACCACATATCAGTGTGTGCTGGGAACTGTGTTATTCCCCCTCATATATCACTGTACGGCCCCCTCTCCCCTATATAATAATATTACCACATATCAGTGTGTGCTGGGTGCTGTGTTATTCCCCCTCATATATCACTGTACGGTCCCCTCTCACTTATATAATAGCACATATCAGTGTGTGCTGGGATCTGTGTTATTCCACCTCATATATCACTGTACGGCCACCTCTACCCTATATAATAATATTACCACAAATCAGTGTGTGCTGGGAGCTGTGTTATTCCCCCCTCATATATCACTGTACAGTCCCCTCTCCCCAATATAATAATAATACCACATATCAGTGTGTGCTGGGAGCTGTTATTCCCCCTCATATATCACTGTACGGTCCCCTCTCCCCTATATAATAATACACATATCAGTGTGTGCTGGGAGCTGTGTTATTCCCCCTCATATATCACTGTACAGTCCCCTCTTCCCATATATAATAATATTACCACATATCAGTGTGTGCTGGGTGCTGTGTTATTCCCCCTCATATATCACTGTACGGTCCCCTCTCCCCTATATAATAATAATAGCACATATCAGTGTGTGCTGGGAGCTGTGTTATTCCCCCTCATATATCACTGTACGTTCCCTTCTCCCCCCTATATAATAATAATACCACATATCAGTGTGTGCAGGGAGCTGTGTTATCCCCCCTCATATATCACTGTACAGTGCCCTCTCCCCCTATATAATAATATTACATATCAGTGTGTGCTGGGAGCTGTGTTATTCCCCCTCATATATTACTGTACCGTCCACTCCCCCCTATATAATAATAATACCACATATCAGTGTGTGCTGGGAGCTGTGTTATTCCCCCTCATATATCACTGTACAGTCCTCTCCCCTATATAATAATAATACCACATATCAGTGTGTGCTGGGAGCTGTGTTATTCCCCCTCATATCACTGTACAGTCCCCTCTACCCTCTATAATAATAATAGCACATATCAGTGTGTGCTGGGAGCTGTGTTATTCCCCCCTCATATATCACTGTACGGTCCCCTCTCCCCTATATAATAGCAATAGCACATATCAGTGTGTGCTGGGAGCTGTGTTATTCCCCTCATATATCACTGTACAGTCCCCTCTCCCCCTATATAATAATAATACCACATATCAGTGTGTGCTGGGAGCTGTGTTATTCCCCTCATATATTACTGTACAGTCCCCTCTCCCCTATATAATAATAATACCACATATCAGTGTGTGCTGGGAGCTGTGTTATTCCCCTCATATATCACTGTACAGTCCCCTCTCCCCTATATAATAATAATACCACATATCAGTGTGTGCTGGGAGCTGTGTTATTCCCCCCTCATATATCACTGTACAGTCCCCTCTCCCCTATATAATAATAATAGCACATATCAGTGTGTGCTGGGAGCTGTGTTATTCCCCCCTCATATATCACTGTACAGCCCCCTCTCCCCTATATAATAATAATATCACATATCAGTGTGTGCTGGGAGCTGTTATTCCCCCTCATATATCACTGTACAGTCCCCTCTCCCCCTATATAATAATAATAGCACATATCAGTGTGTGCTGGGAGCTGTGTTATTCCCCCTCATATATCACTGTACGGTCCCCTCTCCCCTATATAATAATAATAGCACATAGTGTGTGCTGGGAGCTGTGTTTTCACCCTCATATATTACTGTACCGTCCACTCCCCCCTATATAATAATAATAGCACATATCAGTGTGTGCTGGGAGCTGTGTTATTCCCCCTCATATATCACTGTACGGTCCCCTCTCCCCTATATAATACCACATATCAGTGTGTGCTGGGATCTGTGTTATTCCCCCTCATATATCACTGTACGGCCCCCTCTCCCCTATATAATAATATTACCACATATCAGAATGTGCTGGGTGCTGTGTTATTCCCCCTCATATATCACTGTACGGTCCCCTCTCACTTATATAATAGCACATATCAGTGTGTGCTGGGATCTGTGTTATTCCACCTCATATATCACTGTACGGCCACCTCTACCCTATATAATAATATTACCACAAATCAGTGTGTGCTGGGAGCTGTGTTATTCCCCCCTCATATATCACTGTACAGTCCCCTCTCCCCAATATAATAATAATACCACATATCAGTGTGTGCTGGGAGCTGTTATTCCCCCTCATATATCACTGTACGGTCCCCTCTCCCCTATATAATAATACACATATCAGTGTGTGCTGGGAGCTGTGTTATACCCCCTCATATATCACTGTACAGTCCCCTCTTCCCATATATAATAATAATAGCACATATCAGTGTGTGCTGGGAGCTGTGTTATTCCCCCTCATATATCACTGTACGTTCCCTTCTCCCCCCTATATAATAATAATACCACATATCAGTGTGTGCAGGGAGCTGTGTTATCCCCCCTCATATATCACTGTACAGTGCCCTCTCCCCCTATATAATAATATTACATATCAGTGTGTGCTGGGAGCTGTGTTATTCCCCCTCATATATTACTGTACCGTCCACTCCCCCCTATATAATAATAATACCACATATCAGTGTGTGCTAGGATCTGTGTTATTCCCCCTCATATATCACTGTACGGTCCCCTCTCCCCCTATATAATAATAATACCACATATCAGTGTGTGCTGGGAGCTGTGTTATTCCCCCTCATATATCACTGTACAGTCCACTCTCCCCCTATATAATAATAATACCACATATCAGTGTGTGCTGGGAGCTGTGTTATTCCCCTCATATACTAGTGTACAGTCCCCTCTCCTCTATATAATAATAATACCACATATCAGTGTGTGCTGGGAGCTGTGTTATTCCCCCTCATATATCACTGTACAGTCCGCTCTCCCCTATATAATAATGATACCACATATCAGTGTGTGCTGGGAGCTGTGTTATTCCCCCTCATATATCACTGTACAGTCCCCTCTCCCCTATATAATAATAATAGCACATAGTGTGTGCTGGGAGCTGTGTTTTCACCCTCATATATTACTGTACCGTCCACTCCCCCCAATATAATAATAATAGCACATATCAGTGTGTGCTGGGAGCTGTGTTATTCCCCCTCATATATCACTGTACGGTCCCCTCTCCCCTATATAATACCACATATCAGTGTGTGCTGGGATCTGTGTTATTCCCCCTCATATATCACTGTACGGCCCCCTCTCCCCTATATAATAATATTACCACATATCAGTGTGTGCTGGGTGCTGTGTTATTAATATCACTGTACAGTCCCCTCTTCCCCTATATAATAATATTACCACATATCAGTGTGTGCTGGGAGCTGTGTTATTCCCCCTCATATATCACTGAACGTTCCCCTCTCCCCCTATATAATTATAATACCACATAACAGTGTGTGCTGGGAGCTGTGTTATCCCCGCTCATATATCACTGTACAGTGCCCTCTCCCCCTATATAATAATATCACATATCAGTGTGTGCTGGAAGCTGTGTTATTCCCCCTCTTATATTACTGTACCGTCCACTCCCCCTTATATAATAATAATAGCACATATCAGTGTGTGCTGGGAGCTGTGTTATCCCCC
>JAUIMM010003238.1:0-46304 GCA_031769625.1 Taudactylus pleione | reverse complement strand
AAATCTCCATTGACTTAAAGTGGACCGAAGTAGCCTAGGAATACTTTCTTTGACCTGCTGTTTCTACACCACCTTACTGTCAAAATGGCCTGAAATTAGGTGTCAATGTAGCTCAGAACAAGTTCTTTCCAGCCATACTAGTCCTATATCTGTAGACCACATGGATCGATAACTGCAAGCATTTAAAGCAAATTAAAATCTCCATTGACTTAAAGTGGAGCGAAGGAGCCTAGGAACCCTTTCTTTGACCTGCTGTTTCTACACCACCTTACTGTCAAAATGGCCCAAAATTTTGTGTGATTGTAACTCAGAACAAGCTCTTCCCAGTCATACTAGTTCTATAATAGTAGACCACATGGATCGATAACTGCAAGCATTTAAATCAAATAAAAATCTCCATTGACTTAAAGTGGACCGAAGTAGCCTAGGAATACTTTCTTTGACCTGTTGTTTCTACACCACCTTTCTGTCAAAATGGCCCAAAATTTGGTGTCAATGTAGCTCAGAACAAGCTCTTTCCAGCCATACTAATCCAATAATTGTAGACCACATGGATGGATAACTGCAAGCATTTAAAGCAATTAAAATCTCCATTGACTTAAAGTGGAGCGAAGGAACCTAGGAACCCTTTCTTTGACCTGCTGTTTCTACACCACCTTACTGTCAGAATGGCCCGAAATTTTGTGAGTTTGTAACTCAGAACAAGCTCCTCCCAGTCATACTAGTTCTATAATTGTAGACCACATTGATCGATAACGGCAAGCATTTAAAGCAAATAAAAATCTCCATTGACTTAAAGTGGACCGAAGTAGCCTAGGAATACTTTCTTTGACCTGTTGTTTCTACACCACCTTTCTGTCAAAATGGCCCAAAATTTGGGGTCAATGTAGCTCAGAACAAGCTCTTTCCAGCCATACTAATCCAATAATTGTAGACCACATGGATGGATAACTGCAAGCATTTAAAGCAAATAATAATCTCCATTGACTTAAAGTGGACCGAAGGAGCCTAGGAACCCTTTTTTAGACCTGCTGTTTCTACACCACCTTCTGATCAAAATGGCCCGAAATTTTGTGTGATTGTAACTCAGAACAAGCTTTTTCCAGTCATACTAGTCCTATAATTGTAGACCACATGGATCGATAACTGCAAGCATTTAAAGCAAATAAAAATCTCCATTGACTTAAAGTGGACCGAAGTAGCCTAGGAATACTTTCTTTGACCTGCTGTTTCTACACCACCTTCTGATCAAAATGGCCTGAAATTTGGTGACAATGTAGCTCAGAACAAGCTCTTTCCAGTCATACTAGTCCTATAATTGTAGACCACATGGATCGATAACTGCAAGCATTTAAAGCAAATAAAAATCTCCATTGACTTAAAGTGGACCGAAGTAGCCTAGGAATACTTTCTTTGACCTGCTGTTTCTACACCACCTTACTGTCAAAATGGCCTGAAATTAGGTGTCAATGTAGCTCAGAACAAGTTCTTTCCAGCCATACTAGTCCTATATCTGTAGACCACATGGATCGATAACTGCAAGCATTTAAAGCAAATTAAAATCTCCATTGACTTAAAGTGGAGCGAAGGAGCCTAGGAACCCTTTCTTTGACCTGCTGTTTCTACACCACCTTACTGTCAAAATGGCCCAAAATTTTGTGTGATTGTAACTCAGAACAAGCTCTTCCCAGTCATACTAGTTCTATAATAGTAGACCACATGGATCGATAACTGCAAGCATTTAAATCAAATAAAAATCTCCATTGACTTAAAGTGGACCGAAGTAGCCTAGGAATACTTTCTTTGACCTGTTGTTTCTACACCACCTTTCTGTCAAAATGGCCCAAAATTTGGTGTCAATGTAGCTCAGAACAAGCTCTTTCCAGCCATACTAATCCAATAATTGTAGACCACATGGATGGATAACTGCAAGCATTTAAAGCAAATTAAAATCTCCATTGACTTAAAGTGGAGCGAAGGAACCTAGGAACCCTTTCTTTGACCTGCTGTTTCTACACCACCTTACTGTCAGAATGGCCCGAAATTTTGTGAGTTTGTAACTCAGAACAAGCTCCTCCAGTCATACTAGTTCTATAATTGTAGACCACATTGATCGATAACGGCAAGCATTTAAAGCAAATAAAAATCTCCATTGACTTAAAGTGGACCGAAGTAGCCTAGGAATACTTTCTTTGACCTGTTGTTTCTACACCACCTTTCTGTCAAAATGGCCCAAAATTTGGGGTCAATGTAGCTCAGAACAAGCTCTTTCCAGCCATACTAATCCAATAATTGTAGACCACATGGATGGATAACTGCAAGCATTTAAAGCAAATAATAATCTCCATTGACTTAAAGTGGACCGAAGGAGCCTAGGAACCCTTTTTTAGACCTGCTGTTTCTACACCACCTTACTGTCAAAATGGCCCAAAATTTTGTGTGATAGTAACTCAGAACAAGCTTTTTCCAGTCATACTAGTTCTATAATTGTAGACCACATGGATCGATAACTGCAAGCATTTAAAGCAAATAAAAATCTCCATTGACTTAAAGTGGACCGAAGTAGCCTAGGAATACTTTCTTTGACCTGCTGTTTCTACACCACCTTCTGATCAAAATGGCCTGAAATTAGGTGTCAATGTAGCTCAGAACAAGTTCTTTCCAGCCATACTAGTCCTATATCTGTAGACCACATGGATCGATAACTGCAAGCATTTAAAGCAAATTAAAATCTCCATTGACTTAAAGTGGAGCGAAGGAGCCTAGGAACCCTTTCTTTGACCTCCTGTTTCTACACCACCTTCTGATCAAAATGGCCTGAAATTTTGTGTGATTGTAACTCAGAACAAGCTCTTTCCAGTCATACTAGACCTATAATTGTAGACCACATGGATCGATAACTGCAAGCATTTAAAGCAATAAAACTCTCCATTGACTTAAAGTGGACCGAAGGAGCCTAGGAACCCTTTCTTTGACCTGCTGTTTCTACACCACCTTCTGATCAAAATGGCCCGAAATTTGGTGTCAATGTAGCTAAGAACAAGCTCTTTCCAGTCATACTAGTCCTATAATTGTAGACCACATGGATCGATAACTGCAAGCATTTAAAGCAAATTAAAATCTCCATTGACTTAAAGTGGAGCGAAGTAGCCTAGGAATACTTTCTTTGACCTGCTGTTTCTACACCACCTTACTGTCAAAATGGCCTGAAATTAGGTGTCAATGTAGCTCAGAACAAGTTCTTTCCAGCCATACTAGTCCTATATCTGTAGACCACATGGATGGATAACTGCAAGCATTTAATGCAAATAATAATCTCCATTGACTTAAAGTGGACTGAAGGAGCCTAGGAACCCTTTTTTAGACCTGCTGTTTCTACACCACCTTCTGATCAAAATGGCCCGAAATTTTGTGTGATTGTAACTCAGAACAAGCTTTTTCCAGTCATACTAGTCCTATAATTGTAGACCACATGGATCGATAACTGCAAGCATTTAAAGCAAATAAAAATCTCCATTGACTTAAAGTGGACCGAAGTAGCCTAGGAATACTTTCTTTGACCTGCTGTTTCTACACCACCTTCTGATCAAAATGGCCTGAAATTTGGTGACAATGTAGCTCAGAACAAGCTCTTTCCAGTCATACTAGTCCTATAATTGTAGACCACATGGATCGATAACTGCAAGCATTTAAAGCAAATAAAAATCTCCATTGACTTAAAGTGGACCGAAGTAGCCTAGGAATACTTTCTTTGACCTGCTGTTTCTACACCACCTTACTGTCAAAATGGCCTGAAATTAGGTGTCAATGTAGCTCAGAACAAGTTCTTTCCAGCCATACTAGTCCTATATCTGTAGACCACATGGATCGATAACTGCAAGCATTTAAAGCAAATTAAAATCTCCATTGACTTAAAGTGGAGCGAAGGAGCCTAGGAACCCTTTCTTTGACCTGCTGTTTCTACACCACCTTACTGTCAAAATGGCCCAAAATTTTGTGTGATTGTAACTCAGAACAAGCTCTTCCCAGTCATACTAGTTCTATAATTGTAGACCACATGGATCGATAACTGCAAGCATTTAAATCAAATAAAAATCTCCATTGACTTAAAGTGGACCGAAGTAGCCTAGGAATACTTTCTTTGACCTGTTGTTTCTACACCACCTTTCTGTCAAAATGGCCCAAAATTTGGTGTCAATGTAGCTCAGAACAAGCTCTTTCCAGCCATACTAATCCAATAATTGTAGACCACATGGATGGATAACTGCAAGCATTTAAAGCAAATTAAAATCTCCATTGACTTAAAGTGGAGCGAAGGAACCTAGGAACCCTTTCTTTGACCTGCTGTTTCTACACCACCTTACTGTCAGAATGGCCCGAAATTTTGTGAGTTTGTAACTCAGAACAAGCTCCTCCCAGTCATACTAGTTCTATAATTGTAGACCACATTGATCGATAACGGCAAGCATTTAAAGCAAATAAAAATCTCCATTGACTTAAAGTGGACCGAAGTAGCCTAGGAATACTTTCTTTGACCTGTTGTTTCTACACCACCTTTCTGTCAAAATGGCCCAAAATTTGGGGTCAATGTAGCTCAGAACAAGCTCTTTCCAGCCATACTAATCCAATAATTGTAGACCACATGGATGGATAACTGCAAGCATTTAAAGCAAATAATAATCTCCATTGACTTAAAGTGGACCGAAGGAGCCTAGGAACCCTTTTTTAGACCTGCTGTTTCTACACCACCTTCTGATCAAAATGGCCCGAAATTTTGTGTGATTGTAACTCAGAACAAGCTTTTTCCAGTCATACTAGTCCTATAATTGTAGACCACATGGATCGATAACTGCAAGCATTTAAAGCAAATAAAAATCTCCATTGACTTAAAGTGGACCGAAGTAGCCTAGGAATACTTTCTTTGACCTGCTGTTTCTACACCACCTTCTGATCAAAATGGCCTGAAATTTGGTGACAATGTAGCTCAGAACAAGCTCTTTCCAGTCATACTAGTCCTATAATTGTAGACCACATGGATCGATAACTGCAAGCATTTAAAGCAAATAAAAATCTCCATTGACTTAAAGTGGACCGAAGTAGCCTAGGAATACTTTCTTTGACCTGTTGTTTCTACACCACCTTTCTGTCAAAATGGCCCAAAATTTGGTGTCAATGTAGCTCAGAACAAGCTCTTTCCAGCCATACTAATCCAATAATTGTAGACCACATGGATGGATAACTGCAAGCATTTAAAGCAAATTAAAATCTCCATTGACTTAAAGTGGAGCGAAGGAACCTAGGAACCCTTTCTTTGACCTGCTGTTTCTACACCACCTTACTGTCAGAATGGCCCGAAATTTTGTGAGTTTGTAACTCAGAACAAGCTCCTCCCAGTCATACTAGTTCTATAATTGTAGACCACATTGATCGATAACGGCAAGCATTTAAAGCAAATAAAAATCTCCATTGACTTAAAGTGGACCGAAGTAGCCTAGGAATACTTTCTTTGACCTGTTGTTTCTACACCACCTTTCTGTCAAAATGGCCCAAAATTTGGGGTCAATGTAGCTCAGAACAAGCTCTTTCCAGCCATACTAATCCAATAATTGTAGACCACATGGATGGATAACTGCAAGCATTTAAAGCAAATAATAATCTCCATTGACTTAAAGTGGACCGAAGGAGCCTAGGAACCCTTTTTTAGACCTGCTGTTTCTACACCACCTTACTGTCAAAATGGCCCAAAATTTTGTGTGATAGTAACTCAGAACAAGCTTTTTCCAGTCATACTAGTTCTATAATTGTAGACCACATGGATCGATAACTGCAAGCATTTAAAGCAAATAAAAATCTCCATTGACTTAAAGTGGACCGAAGTAGCCTAGGAATACTTTCTTTGACCTGCTGTTTCTACACCACCTTCTGATCAAAATGGCCTGAAATTAGGTGTCAATGTAGCTCAGAACAAGTTCTTTCCAGCCATACTAGTCCTATATCTGTAGACCACATGGATCGATAACTGCAAGCATTTAAAGCAAATTAAAATCTCCATTGACTTAAAGTGGAGCGAAGGAGCCTAGGAACCCTTTCTTTGACCTCCTGTTTCTACACCACCTTCTGATCAAAATGGCCCGAAATTTTGTGTGATTGTAACTCAGAACAAGCTCTTTCCAGTCATACTAGACCTATAATTGTAGACCACATGGATCGATAACTGCAAGCATTTAAAGCAATAAAACTCTCCATTGACTTAAAGTGGACCGAAGGAGCCTAGGAACCCTTTCTTTGACCTGCTGTTTCTACACCACCTTCTGATCAAAATGGCCCGAAATTTGGTGTCAATGTAGCTAAGAACAAGCTCTTTCCAGCCATACTAATCCAATAATTGTAGACAACATGGATGGATAACTGCAAGCATTTAAAGCAAATAAAAATCTCCATTGAATTAAAGTGGACCGAAGGAGCAGAGGAACCATTTCTTTGACCTGCTGTTTCTACACCACCTTCTGATCAAAATGGCCTTGAATTTTGGTGACAATGTAGCTCAGAACAAGCTCTTTCCAGTCATACTAGTCCTATAATTGTAGACCACATGGATCGATAACTGCAAGCATTTAAAGCAAATTAAAATCTCCATTGACTTAAAGTGGAGCGAAGTAGCCTAGGAATACTTTCTTTGACCTGCTGTTTCTACACCACCTTACTGTCAAAATGGCCTGAAATTAGGTGTCAATGTAGCTCAGAACAAGTTCTTTCCAGCCATACTAGTCCTATATCTGTAGACCACATGGATGGATAACTGCAAGCATTTAATGCAAATAATAATCTCCATTGACTTAAAGTGGACCGAAGGAGCCTAGGAACCCTTTTTTAGACCTGCTGTTTCTACTCCACCTTCTGATCAAAATGGCCCGAAATTTTGTGTGATTGTAACTCAGAACAAGCTTTTTCCAGTCATACTAGTCCTATAATTGTAGACCACATGGATCGATAACTGCAAGCATTTAAAGCAAATAAAAATCTCCATTGACTTAAAGTGGACCGAAGTAGCCTAGGAATACTTTCTTTGACCTGCTGTTTCTACACCACCTTCTGATCAAAATGGCCTGAAATTTGGTGACAATGTAGCTCAGAACAAGCTCTTTCCAGTCATACTAGTCCTATAATTGTAGACCACATGGATCGATAACTGCAAGCATTTAAAGCAAATAAAAATCTCCATTGACTTAAAGTGGACCGAAGTAGCCTAGGAATACTTTCTTTGACCTGCTGTTTCTACACCACCTTACTGTCAAAATGGCCTGAAATTAGGTGTCAATGTAGCTCAGAACAAGTTCTTTCCAGCCATACTAGTCCTATATCTGTAGACCACATGGATCGATAACTGCAAGCATTTAAAGCAAATTAAAATCTCCATTGACTTAAAGTGGAGCGAAGGAGCCTAGGAACCCTTTCTTTGACCTGCTGTTTCTACACCACCTTACTGTCAAAATGGCCCAAAATTTTGTGTGATTGTAACTCAGAACAAGCTCTTCCCAGTCATACTAGTTCTATAATTGTAGACCACATGGATCGATAACTGCAAGCATTTAAAGCAAATAAAAATCTCCATTGACTTAAAGTGGACCGAAGTAGCCTAGGAATACTTTCTTTGACCTGTTGTTTCTACACCACCTTTCTGTCAAAATGGCCCAAAATTTGGTGTCAATGTAGCTCAGAACAAGCTCTTTCCAGCCATACTAATCCAATAATTGTAGACCACATGGATGGATAACTGCAAGCATTTAAAGCAAATTAAAATCTCCATTGACTTAAAGTGGAGCGAAGGAACCTAGGAACCCTTTCTTTGACCTGCTGTTTCTACACCACCTTACTGTCAGAATGGCCCGAAATTTTGTGAGTTTGTAACTCAGAACAAGCTCCTCCCAGTCATACTAGTCCTATAATTGTAGACCACATGGATCGATAACTGCAAGCATTTAAAGCAAATAAAAATCTCCATTGACTTAAAGTGGACCGAAGTAGCCTAGGAATACTTTCTTTGACCTGCTGTTTCTACACCACCTTCTGATCAAAATGGCCCGAAATTTTGTGTGATTGTAACTCAGAGCAAGCTCTTTCCAGTCATACTAGACCTATAATTGTAGACCACATGGATCGATAACTGCAAGCATTAAAAGCAAATAAAAATCTCCATTGACTTAAAGTGGACCGAAGTAGCCTAGGAATACTTTCTTTGACCTGCTGTTTCTACACCACCTTCTGATCAAAATGGCCCGAAATTTTGTGTGATTGTAACTCAGAGCAAGCTCTTTCCAGTCATACTAGACCTATAATTGTAGACCACATGGATCGATAACTGCAAGCATTAAAAGCAAATAAAAATCTCCATTGACTTAAAGTGGACCGAAGTAGCCTAGGAATACTTTCTTTGACCTGCTGTTTCTACACCACCTTCTGATCAAAATGGCCCGAAATTTGGTGTCAATGTAGCTCAGAACAAGCTCTTTCCAGCCATACTTATCCAATAATTGTAGACAACATGGATGGATAACTGCAAGCATTTAAAGCAAATAAAAATCTCCATTGACTTAAAGTGGACCGAAGGAGCAGAGGAACCATTTCTTTGACCTGCTGTTTCTACACCACCTTCTGATCAAAATGGCCCAAAATTTTGTGTGATTGTAACACAGAACAAGCTCTTTCCAGTCATACTAGTCCTATAATTGTAGACCACATGGATCGATAACTGCAAGCATTTAAAGCAAATAAAAATCTCCATTGACTTAAAGTGGACCGAAGTAGCCTAGGAATACTTTCTTTGACCTGCTGTTTCTACACCACCTTCTGAGCAAAATGGCCCGAAATTTGGTGTCAATGTAGCTCAGAACAAGCTCTTTCCAGCCATACTAATCCAATAATTGTAGACAACATGGATGGATAACTGCAAGCATTTAAAGCAAATAAAAATCTCCATTGAATTAAAGTGGACCGAAGGAGCAGAGGAACCATTTCTTTGACCTGCTTTTTCTACACCACCTTCTGATCAAAATGGCCCCTAATTTTGTGTGATTGTAACTCAGAACAAGCTCTTTCCAGTCATACTAGTCCTATAATTGTAGACCACATGGATCGATAACTGCAAGCATTTAAAGCAAATAAAAATCTCCATTGACTTAAAGTGGACCGAAGTAGCCTAGGAATACTTTCTTTGACCTGCTGTTTCTACACCACCTTACTGTCAAAATGGCCTGAAATTAGGTGTCAATGTAGCTCAGAACAAGTTCTTTCCAGCCATACTAGTCCTATATCTGTAGACCACATGGATGGATAACTGCAAGCATTTAATGCAAATAATAATCTCCATTGACTTAAAGTGGACCGAAGGAGCCTAGGAACCCTTTTTTAGACCTGCTGTTTCTACACCACCTTCTGATCAAAATGGCCCGAAATTTTGTGTGATTGTAACTCAGAACAAGCTTTTTCCAGTCATACTAGTCCTATAATTGTAGACCACATGGATCGATAACTGCAAGCATTTAAAGCAAATAAAAATCTCCATTGACTTAAAGTGGACCGAAGTAGCCTAGGAATACTTTCTTTGACCTGCTGTTTCTACACCACCTTCTGATCAAAATGGCCTGAAATTTGGTGACAATGTAGCTCAGAACAAGCTCTTTCCAGTCATACTAGTCCTATAATTGTAGACCACATGGATCGATAACTGCAAGCATTTAAAGCAAATAAAAATCTCCATTGACTTAAAGTGGACCGAAGTAGCCTAGGAATACTTTCTTTGACCTGCTGTTTCTACACCACCTTACTGTCAAAATGGCCTGAAATTAGGTGTCAATGTAGCTCAGAACAAGTTCTTTCCAGCCATACTAGTCCTATATCTGTAGACCACATGGATCGATAACTGCAAGCATTTAAAGCAAATTAAAATCTCCATTGACTTAAAGTGGAGCGAAGGAGCCTAGGAACCCTTTCTTTGACCTGCTGTTTCTACACCACCTTACTGTCAAAATGGCCCAAAATTTTGTGTGATTGTAACTCAGAACAAGCTCTTCCCAGTCATACTAGTTCTATAATAGTAGACCACATGGATCGATAACTGCAAGCATTTAAATCAAATAAAAATCTCCATTGACTTAAAGTGGACCGAAGTAGCCTAGGAATACTTTCTTTGACCTGTTGTTTCTACACCACCTTTCTGTCAAAATGGCCCAAAATTTGGTGTCAATGTAGCTCAGAACAAGCTCTTTCCAGCCATACTAATCCAATAATTGTAGACCACATGGATGGATAACTGCAAGCATTTAAAGCAAATTAAAATCTCCATTGACTTAAAGTGGAGCGAAGGAACCTAGGAACCCTTTCTTTGACCTGCTGTTTCTACACCACCTTACTGTCAGAATGGCCCGAAATTTTGTGAGTTTGTAACTCAGAACAAGCTCCTCCCAGTCATACTAGTTCTATAATTGTAGACCACATTGATCGATAACGGCAAGCATTTAAAGCAAATAAAAATCTCCATTGACTTAAAGTGGACCGAAGTAGCCTAGGAATACTTTCTTTGACCTGTTGTTTCTACACCACCTTTCTGTCAAAATGGCCCAAAATTTGGGGTCAATGTAGCTCAGAACAAGCTCTTTCCAGCCATACTAATCCAATAATTGTAGACCACATGGATGGATAACTGCAAGCATTTAAAGCAAATAATAATCTCCATTGACTTAAAGTGGACCGAAGGAGCCTAGGAACCCTTTTTTAGACCTGCTGTTTCTACACCACCTTCTGATCAAAATGGCCCGAAATTTTGTGTGATTGTAACTCAGAACAAGCTTTTTCCAGTCATACTAGTCCTATAATTGTAGACCACATGGATCGATAACTGCAAGCATTTAAAGCAAATAAAAATCTCCATTGACTTAAAGTGGACCGAAGTAGCCTAGGAATACTTTCTTTGACCTGCTGTTTCTACACCACCTTCTGATCAAAATGGCCTGAAATTTGGTGACAATGTAGCTCAGAACAAGCTCTTTCCAGTCATACTAGTCCTATAATTGTAGACCACATGGATCGATAACTGCAAGCATTTAAAGCAAATAAAAATCTCCATTGACTTAAAGTGGACCGAAGTAGCCTAGGAATACTTTCTTTGACCTGCTGTTTCTACACCACCTTACTGTCAAAATGGCCTGAAATTAGGTGTCAATGTAGCTCAGAACAAGTTCTTTCCAGCCATACTAGTCCTATATCTGTAGACCACATGGATCGATAACTGCAAGCATTTAAAGCAAATTAAAATCTCCATTGACTTAAAGTGGAGCGAAGGAGCCTAGGAACCCTTTCTTTGACCTGCTGTTTCTACACCACCTTACTGTCAAAATGGCCCAAAATTTTGTGTGATTGTAACTCAGAACAAGCTCTTCCCAGTCATACTAGTTCTATAATAGTAGACCACATGGATCGATAACTGCAAGCATTTAAATCAAATAAAAATCTCCATTGACTTAAAGTGGACCGAAGTAGCCTAGGAATACTTTCTTTGACCTGTTGTTTCTACACCACCTTTCTGTCAAAATGGCCCAAAATTTGGTGTCAATGTAGCTCAGAACAAGCTCTTTCCAGCCATACTAATCCAATAATTGTAGACCACATGGATGGATAACTGCAAGCATTTAAAGCAAATTAAAATCTCCATTGACTTAAAGTGGAGCGAAGGAACCTAGGAACCCTTTCTTTGACCTGCTGTTTCTACACCACCTTACTGTCAGAATGGCCCGAAATTTTGTGAGTTTGTAACTCAGAACAAGCTCCTCCCAGTCATACTAGTTCTATAATTGTAGACCACATTGATCGATAACGGCAAGCATTTAAAGCAAATAAAAATCTCCATTGACTTAAAGTGGACCGAAGTAGCCTAGGAATACTTTCTTTGACCTGTTGTTTCTACACCACCTTTCTGTCAAAATGGCCCAAAATTTGGGGTCAATGTAGCTCAGAACAAGCTCTTTCCAGCCATACTAATCCAATAATTGTAGACCACATGGATGGATAACTGCAAGCATTTAAAGCAAATAATAATCTCCATTGACTTAAAGTGGACCGAAGGAGCCTAGGAACCCTTTTTTAGACCTGCTGTTTCTACACCACCTTACTGTCAAAATGGCCCAAAATTTTGTGTGATAGTAACTCAGAACAAGCTTTTTCCAGTCATACTAGTTCTATAATTGTAGACCACATGGATCGATAACTGCAAGCATTTAAAGCAAATAAAAATCTCCATTGACTTAAAGTGGACCGAAGTAGCCTAGGAATACTTTCTTTGACCTGCTGTTTCTACACCACCTTCTGATCAAAATGGCCTGAAATTAGGTGTCAATGTAGCTCAGAACAAGTTCTTTCCAGCCATACTAGTCCTATATCTGTAGACCACATGGATCGATAACTGCAAGCATTTAAAGCAAATTAAAATCTCCATTGACTTAAAGTGGAGCGAAGGAGCCTAGGAACCCTTTCTTTGACCTCCTGTTTCTACACCACCTTCTGATCAAAATGGCCTGAAATTTTGTGTGATTGTAACTCAGAACAAGCTCTTTCCAGTCATACTAGACCTATAATTGTAGACCACATGGATCGATAACTGCAAGCATTTAAAGCAATAAAACTCTCCATTGACTTAAAGTGGACCGAAGGAGCCTAGGAACCCTTTCTTTGACCTGCTGTTTCTACACCACCTTCTGATCAAAATGGCCCGAAATTTGGTGTCAATGTAGCTAAGAACAAGCTCTTTCCAGCCATACTAATCCAATAATTGTAGACAACATGGATGGATAACTGCAAGCATTTAAAGCAAATAAAAATCTCCATTGAATTAAAGTGGACCGAAGGAGCAGAGGAACCATTTCTTTGACCTGCTGTTTCTACACCACCTTCTGATCAAAATGGCCTTGAATTTTGGTGACAATGTAGCTCAGAACAAGCTCTTTCCAGTCATACTAGTCCTATAATTGTAGACCACATGGATCGATAACTGCAAGCATTTAAAGCAAATTAAAATCTCCATTGACTTAAAGTGGAGCGAAGTAGCCTAGGAATACTTTCTTTGACCTGCTGTTTCTACACCACCTTACTGTCAAAATGGCCTGAAATTAGGTGTCAATGTAGCTCAGAACAAGTTCTTTCCAGCCATACTAGTCCTATATCTGTAGACCACATGGATGGATAACTGCAAGCATTTAATGCAAATAATAATCTCCATTGACTTAAAGTGGACTGAAGGAGCCTAGGAACCCTTTTTTAGACCTGCTGTTTCTACACCACCTTCTGATCAAAATGGCCCGAAATTTTGTGTGATTGTAACTCAGAACAAGCTTTTTCCAGTCATACTAGTCCTATAATTGTAGACCACATGGATCGATAACTGCAAGCATTTAAAGCAAATAAAAATCTCCATTGACTTAAAGTGGACCGAAGTAGCCTAGGAATACTTTCTTTGACCTGCTGTTTCTACACCACCTTCTGATCAAAATGGCCTGAAATTTGGTGACAATGTAGCTCAGAACAAGCTCTTTCCAGTCATACTAGTCCTATAATTGTAGACCACATGGATCGATAACTGCAAGCATTTAAAGCAAATAAAAATCTCCATTGACTTAAAGTGGACCGAAGTAGCCTAGGAATACTTTCTTTGACCTGCTGTTTCTACACCACCTTACTGTCAAAATGGCCTGAAATTAGGTGTCAATGTAGCTCAGAACAAGTTCTTTCCAGCCATACTAGTCCTATATCTGTAGACCACATGGATGGATAACTGCAAGCATTTAAAGCAAATTAAAATCTCCATTGACTTAAAGTGGAGCGAAGGAACCTAGGAACCCTTTCTTTGACCTGCTGTTTCTACACCACCTTACTGTCAGAATGGCCCGAAATTTTGTGAGTTTGTAACTCAGAACAAGCTCCTCCCAGTCATACTAGTCCTATAATTGTAGACCACATGGATCGATAACTGCAAGCATTTAAAGCAAATAAAAATCTCCATTGACTTAAAGTGGACCGAAGTAGCCTAGGAATACTTTCTTTGACCTGCTGTTTCTACACCACCTTCTGATCAAAATGGCCCGAAATTTGGTGTCAATGTAGCTCAGAACAAGTTCTTTCCAGCCATACTAGTCCTATATCTGTAGACCACATGGATCGATAACTGCAAGCATTTAAAGCAAATTAAAATCTCCATTGACTTAAAGTGGAGCGAAGGAGCTTAGGAACCCTTTCTTTGACCTGCTGTTTCTACACCACCTTACTGTCAAAATGGCCCAAAATTTTGTGTGATTGTAACTCAGAACAAGCTCTTCCCAGTCATACTAGTTCTATAATTGTAGACCACATGGATCGATAACTGCAAGCATTTAAAGCAAACAAAATTCTCCATTGACTTAAAGTGGACCGAAGTAGCCTAGGAATACTTTCTTTGACCTGTTGTTTCTACACCACCTTTCTGTCAAAATGGCCCAAAATTTGGGGTCAATGTAGCTCAGAACAAGCTCTTTCCAGCCATACTAATCCAATAATTGTAGACCACATGGATGGATAACTGCAAGCATTTAAAGCAAATAATAATCTCCATTGACTTAAAGTGGACCGAAGGAGCCTAGGAACCCTTTTTTAGACCTGCTGTTTCTACACCACCTTACTGTCAAAATGGCCCGAAATTTTGTGTGATAGTAACTCAGAACAAGCTCTTTCCAGTCATACTAGTCCTATAATTGTAGACCACATGGATCGATGACTGCACACATTTAAAGCAAATAAAAATCTCCATTGACTTAAAGTGGACCGATGGAGCCTAGGAACCCTTTCTTTGACCTGCTGTTTCTACACCACCTTACTGTCAAAATGGCCCGAAATTTTGTGTGATTGTAACTCAGAACAAGCTCTTTCCAGTCATACTAGTCCTATAATTGTAGACCACATGGATCGATAACTGCAAGCATTTAAAGCAAATAAAAATCTTCATTGATTTAAAGTGGACCGAAGTAGCCTAGGAATACTTTCTTTGACCTGCTGTTTCTACACCACCTACTGTCAAAATGGCCTGAAATTAGGTGTCAATGTAGCTCAGAACAAGTTCTTTCCAGCCATACTAGTCCTATATCTGTAGACCACATGGATCGATAACTGCAAGCATTTAAAGCAAATTAAAATCTCCATTGACTTAAAGTGGAGCGAAGGAGCCTAGGAACCCTTGCTTTGACCTCCTGTTTCTACACCACCTTCTGATCAAAATGGCCCGAAATTTTGTGTGATTATAACTCAGAGCAAGCTCTTTCCAGTCATACTAGACCTATAATTGTAGACCACATGGATTGATAACTGCAAGCATTAAAAGCAAATAAAAATCTCCATTGACTTAAAGTGGACCGAAGTAGCCTAGGAATACTTTCTTTGACCTGCTGTTTCTACACCACCTTCTGATCAAAATGGCCCGAAATTTGGTCTCAATGTAGCTCAGAACAAGCTCTTTCCAGCCATACTTATCCAATAATTGTAGACAACATGGATGGATAACTGCAAGCATTTAAAGCAAATAAAAATCTCCATTGACTTAAAGTGGACCGAAGGAGCAGAGGAACCATTTCTTTGACCTGCTGTTTCTACACCACCTTCTGATCAAAATGGCCCAAAATTTTGTGTGATTGTAACTCAGAACAAGCTCTTTCCAGTCATACTAGTCCTATAATTGTAGACCACATGGATCGATAACTGCAAGCATTTAAAGCAAATAAAAATCTCCATTGACTTAAAGTGGACCGAAGTAGCCTAGGAATACTTTCTTTGACCTGCTGTTTCTACACCACCTTCTGATCAAAATGGCCCGAAATTTGGTGTCAATGTAGCTCAGAACAAGCTCTTTCCAGCCATACTAATCCAATAATTGTAGACAACATGGATGGATAACTGCAAGCATTTAAAGCAAATAAAAATCTCCATTGACTTAAAGTGGACCGAAGGAGCAGAGGAACCATTTCTTTGACCTGCTGTTTCTACACCACCTTCTGATCAAAATGGCCCAAAATTTTGTCTGATTGTAACTCAGAACAAGCTCTTTCCAGTCATACTAGTCCTATAATTGTAGACCACATGGATCGATAACTGCAAGCATTTAAAGCAAATAAAAATCTCCATTGACTTAAAGTGGACCGAAGTAGCCTAGGAATACTTTCTTTGACCTGCTGTTTCTACACCACCTTCTGATCAAAATGGCCCGAAATTTGGTGTCAATGTAGCTCAGAACAAGCTCTTTCCAGCCATACTAATCCAATAATTGTAGACAACATGGATGGATAACTGCAAGCATTTAAAGCAAATAAAAATCTCCATTGAATTAAAGTGGACCGAAGGAGCAGAGGAACCATTTCTTTGACCTGCTGTTTCTACACCACCTTCTGATCAAAATGGCCCGAAATTTTGTGTGATTGTAACTCAGAACAAGCTCTTTCCAGTCATACTAGTCCTATAATTGTAGACCACATGGATCGATAACTGCAAGCATTTAAAGCAAATAAAAATCTCCATTGACTTAAAGTGGACCGAAGTAGCCTAGGAATACTTTCTTTGACCTGCTGTTTCTACACCACCTTACTGTCAAAATGGCCTGAAATTAGGTGTCAATGTAGCTCAGAACAAGTTCTTTCCAGCCATACTAGTCCTATATCTGTAGACCACATGGATGGATAACTGCAAGCATTTAATGCAAATAATAATCTCCATTGACTTAAAGTGGACCGAAGGAGCCTAGGAACCCTTTTTTAGACCTGCTGTTTCTACACCACCTTCTGATCAAAATGGCCCGAAATTTTGTGTGATTGTAACTCAGAACAAGCTTTTTCCAGTCATACTAGTCCTATAAATGTAGACCACATGGATCGATAACTGCAAGCATATAAAGCAAATAAAAATCTCCATTGACTTAAAGTGGACCGAAGTAGCCTAGGAATACTTTATTTGACCTGCTGTTTCTACACCACCTTCTGATCAAAATGGCCTGAAATTTGGTGACAATGTAGCTCAGAACAAGCTCTTTCCAGTCATACTAGTCCTATAATTGTAGACCACATGGATCGATAACTGCAAGCATTTAAAGCAAATAAAAATCTCCATTGACTTAAAGTGGACCGAAGTAGCCTAGGAATACTTTCTTTGACCTGCTGTTTCTACACCACCTTACTGTCAAAATGGCCTGAAATTAGGTGTCAATGTAGCTCAGAACAAGTTCTTTCCAGCCATACTAGTCCTATATCTGTAGACCACATGGATCGATAACTGCAAGCATTTAAAGCAAATTAAAATCTCCATTGACTTAAAGTGGAGCGAAGGAGCCTAGGAACCCTTTCTTTGACCTGCTGTTTCTACACCACCTTACTGTCAAAATGGCCCAAAATTTTGTGTGATTGTAACTCAGAACAAGCTCTTCCCAGTCATACTAGTTCTATAATAGTAGACCACATGGATCGATAACTGCAAGCATTTAAATCAAATAAAAATCTCCATTGACTTAAAGTGGACCGAAGTAGCCTAGGAACCATTTCTTTGACCTGCTGTTTCTACACCACCTTCTGATCAAAATGGCCCAAAATTTTGTCTGATTGTAACTCAGAACAAGCTCTTTCCAGTCATACTAGTCCTATAATTGTAGACCACATGGATCGATAACTGCAAGCATTTAAAGCAAATAAAAATCTCCATTGACTTAAAGTGGACCGAAGTAGCCTAGGAATACTTTCTTTGACCTGCTGTTTCTACACCACCTTCTGATCAAAATGGCCCGAAATTTGGTGTCAATGTAGCTCAGAACAAGCTCTTTCCAGCCATACTAATCCAATAATTGTAGACAACATGGATGGATAACTGCAAGCATTTAAAGCAAATAAAAATCTCCATTGAATTAAAGTGGACCGAAGGAGCAGAGGAACCATTTCTTTGACCTGCTGTTTCTACACCACCTTCTGATCAAAATGGCCCGAAATTTTGTGTGATTGTAACTCAGAACAAGCTCTTTCCAGTCATACTAGTCCTATAATTGTAGACCACATGGATCGATAACTGCAAGCATTTAAAGCAAATAAAAATCTCCATTGACTTAAAGTGGACCGAAGTAGCCTAGGAATACTTTCTTTGACCTGCTGTTTCTACACCACCTTACTGTCAAAATGGCCTGAAATTAGGTGTCAATGTAGCTCAGAACAAGTTCTTTCCAGCCATACTAGTCCTATATCTGTAGACCACATGGATGGATAACTGCAAGCATTTAATGCAAATAATAATCTCCATTGACTTAAAGTGGACCGAAGGAGCCTAGGAACCCTTTTTTAGACCTGCTGTTTCTACACCACCTTCTGATCAAAATGGCCCGAAATTTTGTGTGATTGTAACTCAGAACAAGCTTTTTCCAGTCATACTAGTCCTATAAATGTAGACCACATGGATCGATAACTGCAAGCATATAAAGCAAATAAAAATCTCCATTGACTTAAAGTGGACCGAAGTAGCCTAGGAATACTTTCTTTGACCTGCTGTTTCTACACCACCTTCTGATCAAAATGGCCTGAAATTTGGTGACAATGTAGCTCAGAACAAGCTCTTTCCAGTCATACTAGTCCTATAATTGTAGACCACATGGATCGATAACTGCAAGCATTTAAAGCAAATAAAAATCTCCATTGACTTAAAGTGGACCGAAGTAGCCTAGGAATACTTTCTTTGACCTGCTGTTTCTACACCACCTTACTGTCAAAATGGCCTGAAATTAGGTGTCAATGTAGCTCAGAACAAGTTCTTTCCAGCCATACTAGTCCTATATCTGTAGACCACATGGATCGATAACTGCAAGCATTTAAAGCAAATTAAAATCTCCATTGACTTAAAGTGGAGCGAAGGAGCCTAGGAACCCTTTCTTTGACCTGCTGTTTCTACACCACCTTACTGTCAGAATGGCCCGAAATTTTGTGAGTTTGTAACTCAGAACAAGCTCCTCCCAGTCATACTAGTTCTATAATTGTAGACCACATTGATCGATAACGGCAAGCATTTAAAGCAAATAAAAATCTCCATTGACTTAAAGTGGACCGAAGTAGCCTAGGAATACTTTCTTTGACCTGTTGTTTCTACACCACCTTTCTGTCGAAATGGCCCAAAATTTGGGGTCAATGTAGCTCAGAACAAGCTCTTTCCAGCCATACTAATCCAATAATTGTAGACCACATGGATGGATAACTGCAAGCATTTAAAGCAAATAATAATCTCCATTGACTTAAAGTGGACCGAAGGAGCCTAGGAACCCTTTTTTAGACCTGCTGTTTCTACACCACCTTACTGTCAAAATGGCCCAAAATTTTGTGTGATAGTAACTCAGAACAAGTTCTTTCCAGCCATACTAGTCCTATATCTGTAGACCACATGGATCGATAACTGCAAGCATTTAAAGCAAATTAAAATCTCCATTGACTTAAAGTGGAGCGAAGGAGCCTAGGAACCCTTTCTTTGACCTCCTGTTTCTACACCACCTTCTGATCAAAATGGCCCGAAATTTTGTGTGATTGTAATTCAGAACAAGCTCTTTCCAGTCATACTAGACCTATAATTGTAGACCACATGGATCGATAACTGCAAGCATTTAAAGCAATAAAACTCTCCATTGACTTAAAGTGGACCGAAGGAGCCTAGGAACCCTTTCTTTGACCTGCTGTTTCTACACCACCTTCTGATCAAAATGGCCCGAAATTTGGTGTCAATGTAGCTCAAAACAAGCTCTTTCCAGCCATACTAATCCAATAATTGTAGACAACATGGATGGATAACTGCAAGCATTTAAAGCAAATAAAAATCTCCATTGAATTAAAGTGGACCGAAGGAGCAGAGGAACCATTTCTTTGACCTGCTGTTTCTACACCACCTTCTGATCAAAATGGCGTGAAATTTGGTGACAATGTAGCTCAGAACAAGCTCTTTCCAGTCATACTAGTCCTATAATTGTAGACCACATGGATCGATAACTGCAAGCATTTAAATCAAATAAAAATCTCCATTGACTTAAAGTGGACCGAAGTAGCCTAGGAATACTTTCTTTGACCTGTTGTTTCTACACCACCTTTCTGTCAAAATGGCCCAAAATTTGGTGTCAATGTAGCTCAGAACAAGCTCTTTCCAGCCATACTAATCCAATAATTGTAGACCACATGGATGGATAACTGCAAGCATTTAAAGCAAATTAAAATCTCCATTGACTTAAAGTGGAGCGAAGGAACCTAGGAACCCTTTCTTTGACCTGCTGTTTCTACACCACCTTACTGTCAGAATGGCCCGAAATTTTGTGAGTTTGTAACTCAGAACAAGCTCCTCCCAGTCATACTAGTTCTATAATTGTAGACCACATTGATCGATAACGGCAAGCATTTAAAGCAAATAAAAATCTCCATTGACTTAAAGTGGACCGAAGTAGCCTAGGAATACTTTCTTTGACCTGTTGTTTCTACACCACCTTTCTGTCAAAATGGCCCAAAATTTGGGGTCAATGTAGCTCAGAACAAGCTCTTTCCAGCCATACTAATCCAATAATTGTAGACCACATGGATGGATAACTGCAAGCATTTAAAGCAAATAATAATCTCCATTGACTTAAAGTGGACCGAAGGAGCCTAGGAACCCTTTTTTAGACCTGCTGTTTCTACACCACCTTCTGATCAAAATGGCCCGAAATTTTGTGTGATTGTAACTCAGAACAAGCTTTTTCCAGTCATACTAGTCCTATAATTGTAGACCACATGGATCGATAACTGCAAGCATTTAAAGCAAATAAAAATCTCCATTGACTTAAAGTGGACCGAAGTAGCCTAGGAATACTTTCTTTGACCTGCTGTTTCTACACCACCTTCTGATCAAAATGGCCTGAAATTTGGTGACAATGTAGCTCAGAACAAGCTCTTTCCAGTCATACTAGTCCTATAATTGTAGACCACATGGATCGATAACTGCAAGCATTTAAAGCAAATAAAAATCTCCATTGACTTAAAGTGGACCGAAGTAGCCTAGGAATACTTTCTTTGACCTGCTGTTTCTACACCACCTTACTGTCAAAATGGCCTGAAATTAGGTGTCAATGTAGCTCAGAACAAGTTCTTTCCAGCCATACTAGTCCTATATCTGTAGACCACATGGATCGATAACTGCAAGCATTTAAAGCAAATTAAAATCTCCATTGACTTAAAGTGGAGCGAAGGAGCCTAGGAACCCTTTCTTTGACCTGCTGTTTCTACACCACCTTACTGTCAAAATGGCCCAAAATTTTGTGTGATTGTAACTCAGAACAAGCTCTTCCCAGTCATACTAGTTCTATAATAGTAGACCACATGGATCGATAACTGCAAGCATTTAAATCAAATAAAAATCTCCATTGACTTAAAGTGGACAGAAGTAGCCTAGGAATACTTTCTTTGACCTGTTGTTTCTACACCACCTTTCTGTCAAAATGGCCCAAAATTTGGTGTCAATGTAGCTCAGAACAAGCTCTTTCCAGCCATACTAATCCAATAATTGTAGACCACATGGATGGATAACTGCAAGCATTTAAAGCAAATTAAAATCTCCATTGACTTAAAGTGGAGCGAAGGAACCTAGGAACCCTTTCTTTGACCTGCTGTTTCTACACCACCTTACTGTCAGAATGGCCCGAAATTTTGTGAGTTTGTAACTCAGAACAAGCTCCTCCCAGTCATACTAGTTCTATAATTGTAGACCACATTGATCGATAACGGCAAGCATTTAAAGCAAATAAAAATCTCCATTGACTTAAAGTGGACCGAAGTAGCCTAGGAATACTTTCTTTGACCTGTTGTTTCTACACCACCTTTCTGTCAAAATGGCCCAAAATTTGGGGGTCAATGTAGCTCAGAACAAGCTCTTTCCAGCATACTAATCCAATAATTGTAGACCACATGGATGGATAACTGCAAGCATTTAAAGCAAATAATAATCTCCATTGACTTAAAGTGGACCGAAGGAGCCTAGGAACCCTTTTTTAGACCTGCTGTTTCTACACCACCTTACTGTCAAAATGGCCCAAAATTTTGTGTGATAGTAACTCAGAACAAGCTTTTTTCCAGTCATACTAGTTCTATAATTGTAGACAACATGGATCGATAACTGCAAGCATTTAAGCAAATAAAAATCTCCATTGACTTAAAGTGGACCGAAGTAGCCTAGGAATACTTTCTTTGACCTGCTGTTTCTACACCACCTTCTGATCAAAATGGCCTGAAATTAGGTGTCAATGTAGCTCAGAACAAGTTCTTTCCAGCCATACTAGTCCTATATCTGTAGACCACATGGATCGATAACTGCAAGCATTTAAAGCAAATTAAAATCTCCATTGACTTAAAGTGGAGCGTAGGAGCCTAGGAACCCTTTCTTTGACCTCCTGTTTCTACACCACCTTCTGATCAAAATGGCCCGAAATTTTGTGTGATTGTAACTCAGAACAAGCTCTTTCCAGTCATACTAGACCTATAATTGTAGACCACATGGATCGATAACTGCAAGCATTTAAAGCAATAAAACTCTCCATTGACTTAAAGTGGACCGAAGGAGCCTAGGAAACCTTTCTTTGACCTGCTGTTTCTACACCACCTTCTGATCAAAATGGCCCGAAATTTGGTGTCAATGTAGCTAAGAACAAGCTCTTTCCAGCCATACTAATCCAATAATTGTAGACAACATGGATGGATAACTGCAAGCATTTAAAGCAAATAAAAATCTCCATTGAATTAAAGTGGACCGAAGGAGCAGAGGAACCATTTCTTTGACCTGCTGTTTCTACACCACCTTCTGATCAAAATGGCCTTGAATTTTGGTGACAATGTAGCTCAGAACAAGCTCTTTCCAGTCATACTAGTCCTATAATTGTAGACCACATGGATCGATAACTGCAAGCATTTAATGCAAATAATAATCTCCATTGACTTAAAGTGGACCGAAGGAGCCTAGGAACCCTTTTTTAGACCTGCTGTTTCTACACCACCTTCTGATCAAAATGGCCCGAAATTTTGTGTGATTGTAACTCAGAACAAGCTTTTTCCAGTCATACTAGTCCTATAATTGTAGACCACATGGATCGATAACTGCAAGCATTTAAAGCAAATAAAAATCTCCATTGACTTAAAGTGGACCGAAGTAGCCTAGGAATACTTTCTTTGACCTGCTGTTTCTACACCACCTTCTGATCAAAATGGCCTGAAATTTGGTGACAATGTAGCTCAGAACAAGCTCTTTCCAGTCATACTAGTCCTATAATTGTAGACCACATGGATGGATAACTGCAAGCATTTAAAGCAAATAAAAATCTCCATTGACTTAAAGTGGACCGAAGTAGCCTAGGAATACTTTCTTTGACCTGCTGTTTCTACACCACCTTACTGTCAAAATGGCCTGAAATTAGGTGTCAATGTAGCTCAGAACAAGTTCTTTCCAGCCATACTAGTCCTATATCTGTAGACCACATGGATCGATAACTGCAAGCATTTAAAGCAAATTAAAATCTCCATTGACTTAAAGTGGAGCGAAGGAGCCTAGGAACCCTTTCTTTGACCTGCTGTTTCTACACCACCTTACTGTCAAAATGGCCCAAAATTTTGTGTGATTGTAACTCAGAACAAGCTCTTCCCAGTCATACTAGTTCTATAATTGTAGACCACATGGATCGATAACTGCAAGCATTTAAATCTAATAAAAATCTCCACTGACTTAAAGTGGACCGAAGTAGCCTAGGAATACTTTCTTTGACCTGTTGTTTCTACACCACCTTTCTGTCAAAATGGCCCAAAATTTGGTGTCAATGTAGCTCAGAACAAGCTCTTTCCAGCCATACTAATCCAATAATTGTAGACCACATGGATGGATAACTGCAAGCATTTAAAGCAAATTAAAATCTCCATTGACTTAAAGTGGAGCGAAGGAACCTAGGAACCCTTTCTTTGACCTGCTGTTTCTACACCACCTTACTGTCAGAATGGCCCGAAATTTTGTGAGTTTGTAACTCAGAACAAGCTCCTCCCAGTCATACTAGTCCTATAATTGTAGACCACATGGATCGATAACTGCAAGCATTTAAAAGCAAATAAAAATCTCCATTGACTTAAAGTGGACCGAAGTAGCCTAGGAATACTTTCTTTGACCTGCTGTTTCTACACCACCTTCTGATCAAAATGGCCCGAAATTTGGTGTCAATGTAGCTCAGAACAAGTTCTTTCCAGCCATACTAGTCCTATATCTGTAGACCACATGGATCGATAACTGCAAGCATTTAAAGCAAATTAAAATCTCCATTAACTTAAAGTGGAGCGAAGGAGCCTAGGAACCCTTTCTTTGACCTGCTGTTTCTACACCACCTTACTGTCAAAATGGCCCAAAATTTTGTGTGATTGTAACTCAGAACAAGCTCTTCCCAGTCATACTAGTTCTATAATTGTAGACCACATGGATCGATAACTGCAAGCATTTAAAGCAAACAAAATTCTCCATTGACTTAAAGTGGACCGAAGTAGCCTAGGAATACTTTCTTTGACCTGTTGTTTCTACACCACCTTTCTGTCAAAATGGCCCAAAATTTGGGGTCAATGTAGCTCAGAACAAGCTCTTTCCAGCCATACTAATCCAATAATTGTAGACCACATGGATGGATAACTGCAAGCATTTAAAGCAAATAATAATCTCCATTGACTTAAAGTGGACCGAAGGAGCCTAGGAACCCTTTTTTAGACCTGCTGTTTCTACACCACCTTACTGTCAAAATGGCCCGAAATTTTGTGTGATAGTAACTCAGAACAAGCTCTTTCCAGTCATACTAGTCCTATAATTGTAGACCACATGGATCGATGACTGCACACATTTAAAGCAAATAAAAATCTCCATTGACTTAAAGTGGACCGATGGAGCCTAGGAACCCTTTCTTTGACCTGCTGTTTCTACACCACCTTACTGTCAAAATGGCCCGAAATTTTGTGTGATTGTAACTCAGAACAAGCTCTTTCCAGTCATACTAGTCCTATAATTGTAGACCACATGGATCGATAACTGCAAGCATTTAAAGCAAATAAAAATCTTCATTGATTTAAAGTGGACCGAAGTAGCCTAGGAATACTTTCTTTGACCTGCTGTTTCTACACCACCTACTGTCAAAATGGCCTGAAATTAGGTGTCAATGTAGCTCAGAACAAGTTCTTTCCAGCCATACTAGTCCTATATCTGTAGACCACATGGATCGATAACTGCAAGCATTTAAAGCAAATTAAAATCTCCATTGACTTAAAGTGGAGCGAAGGAGCCTAGGAACCCTTTCTTTGACCTCCTGTTTCTACACCACCTTCTGATCAAAATGGCCCGAAATTTTGTGTGATTATAACTCAGAGCAAGCTCTTTCCCAGTCATACTAGACCTATAATTGTAGACCACATGGATTGATAACTGCAAGCATTAAAAGCAAATAAAAATCTCCATTGACTTAAAGTGGACCGAAGTAGCCTAGGAATACTTTCTTTGACCTGCTGTTTCTACACCACCTTCTGATCAAAATGGCCCGAAATTTGGTCTCAATGTAGCTCAGAACAAGCTCTTTCCCAGCCATACTTATCCAATAATTGTAGACAACATGGATGGATAACTGCAAGCATTTAAAGCAAATAAAAAATCTCCATTGACTTAAAGTGGACCGAAGGAGCAGAGGAACCATTTCTTTGACCTGCTGTTTCTACACCACCTTCTGATCAAAATGGCCCAAAATTTTGTGTCGATTGTAACTCAGAACAAGCTCTTTCCAGTCATACTAGTCCTATAATTGTAGACCACATGGATCGATAACTGCAAGCATTTAAAGCAAATAAAAATCTCCATTGACTTAAAGTGGACCGAAGTAGCCTAGGAATACTTTCTTTGACCTGCTGTTTCTACACCACCTTCTGATCAAAATGGCCCGAAATTTGGTGTCAATGTAGCTCAGAACAAGCTCTTTCCAGCCATACTAATCCAATAATTGTAGACAACATGGATGGATAACTGCAAGCATTTAAAGCAAATAAAAATCTCCATTGACTTAAAGTGGACCGAAGGAGCAGAGGAACCATTTCTTTGACCTGCTGTTTCTACAACCACCTTCTGATCAAAATGGCCCAAAATTTTGTGTGATTGTAACTCAGAACAAGCTCTTTCCAGTCATACTAGTCCTATAATTGTAGACCACATGGATCGATAACTGCAAGCATTTAAAGCAAATAAAAATCTTCATTGATTTAAAGTGGACCGAAGTAGCCTAGGAATACTTTCTTTGACCTGCTGTTTCTACACCACCTACTGTCAAAATGGCCTGAAATTAGGTGTCAATGTAGCTCAGAACAAGTTCTTTCCAGCCATACTAGTCCTATATCTGTAGACCACATGGATCGATAACTGCAAGCATTTAAAGCAAATTAAAATCTCCATTGACTTAAAGTGGAGCGAAGGAGCCTAGGAACCCTTTCTTTGACCTCCTGTTTCTACAACCACCTTCTGATCAAAATGGCCCGAAATTTTGTGTGATTATAACTCAGAGCAAGCTCTTTCCAGTCATACTAGACCTATAATTGTAGACCACATGGATTGATAACTGCAAGCATTAAAAGCAAATAAAAATCTCCATTGACTTAAAGTGGACCGAAGTAGCCTAGGAATACTTTCTTTGACCTGCTGTTTCTACACCACCTTCTGATCAAAATGGCCCGAAATTTGGTCTCAATGTAGCTCAGAACAAGCTCTTTCCAGCCATACTTATCCAATAATTGTAGACAACATGGATGGATAACTGCAAGCATTTAAAGCAAATAAAAATCTCCATTGACTTAAAGTGGACCGAAGGAGCAGAGGAACCATTTCTTTGACCTGCTGTTTCTACACCACCTTCTGATCAAAATGGCCCAAAATTTTGTGTGATTGTAACTCAGAACAAGCTCTTTCCAGTCATACTAGTCCTATAATTGTAGACCACATGGATCGATAACTGCAAGCATTTAAAGCAAATAAAAATCTCCATTGACTTAAAGTGGACCGAAGTAGCCTAGGAATACTTTCTTTGACCTGCTGTTTCTACACCACCTTCTGATCAAAATGGCCCGAAATTTGGTGTCAATGTAGCTCAGAACAAGCTCTTTCCAGCCATACTAATCCAATAATTGTAGACAACATGGATGGATAACTGCAAGCATTTAAAGCAAATAAAAATCTCCATTGACTTAAAGTGGACCGAAGGAGCAGAGGAACCATTTCTTTGACCTGCTGTTTCTACACCACCTTCTGATCAAAATGGCCCAAAATTTTGTGTGATTGTAACTCAGAACAAGCTCTTTCCAGTCATACTAGTCCTATAATTGTAGACCACATGGATCGATAACTGCAAGCATTTAAAGCAAATAAAAATCTCCATTGACTTAAAGTGGACCGAAGTAGCCTAGGAATACTTTCTTTGACCTGCTGTTTCTACACCACCTTCTGATCAAAATGGCCCGAAATTTGGTGTCAATGTAGCTCAGAACAAGCTCTTTCCAGCCATACTAATCCAATAATTGTAGACAACATGGATGGATAACTGCAAGCATTTAAAGCAAATAAAAATCTCCATTGAATTAAAGTGGACCGAATTAGCAGAGGAACCATTTCTTTGACCTGCTGTTTCTACACCACCTTCTGATCAAAATGGCCCGAAATTTTGTGTGATTGTAACTCAGAACAAGCTCTTTCCAGTCATACTAGTCCTATAATTGTAGACCACATGGATCGATAACTGCAAGCATTTAAAGCAAATAAAAATCTCCATTGACTTAAAGTGGACCGAAGTAGCCTAGGAATACTTTCTTTGACCTGCTGTTTCTACACCACCTTACTGTCAAAATGGCCTGAAATTAGGTGTCAATGTAGCTCAGAACAAGTTCTTTCCAGCCATACTAGTCCTATATCTGTAGACCACATGGATGGATAACTGCAAGCATTTAATGCAAATAATAATCTCCATTGACTTAAAGTGGACCGAAGGAGCCTAGGAACCCTTTTTTAGACCTGCTGTTTCTACACCACCTTCTGATCAAAATGGCCCGAAATTTTGTGTGATTGTAACTCAGAACAAGCTTTTTCCAGTCATACTAGTCCTATAAATGTAGACCACATGGATCGATAACTGCAAGCATATAAAGCAAATAAAAATCTCCATTGACTTAAAGTGGACCGAAGTAGCCTAGGAATACTTTCTTTGACCTGCTGTTTCTACACCACCTTCTGATCAAAATGGCCTGAAATTTGGTGACAATGTAGCTCAGAACAAGCTCTTTCCAGCCATACTAGTCCTATATCTGTAGACCACATGGATCGATAACTGCAAGCATTTAAAGCAAATTAAAATCTCCATTGACTTAAAGTGGAGCAAAGGAGCCTAGGAACCCTTTCTTTGACCTCCTGTTTCTACACCACCTTCTGATCAAAATGGCCCGAAATTTTGTGTGATTGTAATTCAGAACAAGCTCTTTCCAGTCATACTAGACCTATAATTGTAGACCACATGGATCGATAACTGCAAGCATTTAAAGCAATAAAACTCTCCATTGACTTAAAGTGGACCGAAGGAGCCTAGGAACCCTTTCTTTGACCTGCTGTTTCTACACCACCTTCTGATCAAAATGGCCCGAAATTTGGTGTCAATGTAGCTCAGAACAAGCTCTTTCCAGCCATACTAATCCAATAATTGTAGACAACATGGATGGATAACTGCAAGCATTTAAAGCAAATAAAAATCTCCATTGAATTAAAGTGGACCGAAGGAGCAGAGGTACCATTTCTTTGACCTGCTGTTTCTACACCACCTTCTGATCAAAATGGCGTGAAATTTGGTGACAATGTAGCTCAGAACAAGCTCTTTCCAGTCATACTAGTCCTATAATTGTAGACCACATGGATCGATAACTGCAAGCATTTAAAGCAAATTAAAATCTCCATTGACTTAAAGTGGAGCGAAGTAGCCTAGGAATACTTTCTTTGACCTGCTGTTTCTACACCACCTTACTGTCAAAATGGCCTGAAATTAGGTGTCAATGTAGCTCAGAACAAGTTCTTTCCAGCCATACTAGTCCTATATCTGTAGACCACATGGATGGATAACTGCAAGCATTTAATGCAAATAATAATCTCCATTGACTTAAAGTGGACCGAAGGAGCCTAGGAACCCTTTTTTAGACCTGCTGTTTCTACACCACCTTCTGATCAAAATGGCCCGAAATTTTGTGTGATTGTAACTCAGAACAAGCTTTTTCCAGTCATACTAGTCCTATAATTGTAGACCACATGGATCGATAACTGCAAGCATTTAAAGCAAATAAAAATCTCCATTGACTTAAAGTGGACCGAAGGAGCAGAGGAACCATTTCTTTGACCTGCTGTTTCTACACCACCTTCTGATCAAAATGGCCCAAAATTTTGTGTGATTGTAACTCAGAACAAGCTCTTTCCAGTCATCCTATAATTGTAGACCACATGGATCGATAACTGCAAGCATTTAAAGCAAATAAAAATCTCCATTGACTTAAAGTGGACCGAAGTAGCCTAGGAATACTTTCTTTGACCTGCTGTTTCTACACCACCTTCTGAGCAAAATGGCCCGAAATTTGGTGTCAATGTAGCTCAGAACAAGCTCTTTCCAGCCATACTAATCCAATAATTGTAGACAACATGGATGGATAACTGCAAGCATTTAAAGCAAATAAAAATCTCCATTGAATTAAAGTGGACCGAAGGAGCAGAGGAACCATTTCTTTGACCTGCTGTTTCTACACCACCTTCTGATAAAAATGGCCCGAAATTTTGTGTGATTGTAACTCAGAACAAGCTCTTTCCAGTCATACTAGTCCTATAATTGTAGACCACATGGATCGATAACTGCAAGCATTTAAAGCAAATAAAAATCTCCATTGACTTAAAGTGGACCGAAGTAGCCTAGGAATACTTTCTTTGACCTGCTGTTTCTACACCACCTTACTGTCAAAATGGCCTGAAATTAGGTGTCAATGTAGCTCAGAACAAGTTCTTTCCAGCCATACTAGTCCTATATCTGTAGACCACATGGATGGATAACTGCAAGCATTTAATGCAAATAATAATCTCCATTGACTTAAAGTGGACCGAAGGAGCCTAGGAACCCTTTTTTAGACCTGCTGTTTCTACACCACCTTCTGATCAAAATGGCCCGAAATTTTGTGTGATTGTAACTCAGAACAAGCTTTTTCCAGTCATACTAGTCCTATAATTGTAGACCACATGGATCGATAACTGCAAGCATTTAAAGCAAATAAAAATCTCCATTGACTTAAAGTGGACCGAAGTAGCCTAGGAATACTTTCTTTGACCTGCTGTTTCTACACCACCTTCTGATCAAAATGGCCTGAAATTTGGTGACAATGTAGCTCAGAACAAGCTCTTTCCAGTCATACTAGTCCTATAATTGTAGACCACATGGATCGATAACTGCAAGCATTTAAAGCAAATAAAAATCTCCATTGACTTAAAGTGGACCGAAGTAGCCTAGGAATACTTTCTTTGACCTGCTGTTTCTACACCACCTTACTGTCAAAATGGCCTGAAATTAGGTGTCAATGTAGCTCAGAACAAGTTCTTTCCAGCCATACTAGTCCTATATCTGTAGACCACATGGATCGATAACTGCAAGCATTTAAAGCAAATTAAAATCTCCATTGACTTAAAGTGGAGCGAAGGAGCCTAGGAACCCTTTCTTTGACCTGCTGTTTCTACACCACCTTACTGTCAAAATGGCCCAAAATTTTGTGTGATTGTAACTCAGAACAAGCTCTTCCCAGTCATACTAGTTCTATAATAGTAGACCACATGGATCGATAATTGCAAGCATTTAAATCAAATAAAAATCTCCATTGACTTAAAGTGGACCGAAGTAGCCTAGGAATACTTTCTTTGACCTGTTGTTTCTACACCACCTTTCTGTCAAAATGGCCCAAAATTTGGTGTCAATGTAGCTCAGAACAAGCTCTTTCCAGCCATACTAATCCAATAATTGTAGACCACATGGATGGATAACTGCAAGCATTTAAAGCAAATTAAAATCTCCATTGACTTAAAGTGGAGCGAAGGAACCTAGGAACCCTTTCTTTGACCTGCTGTTTCTACACCACCTTACTGTCAGAATGGCCCGAAATTTTGTGAGTTTGTAACTCAGAACAAGCTCCTCCCAGTCATACTAGTTCTATAATTGTAGACCACATTGATCGATAACGGCAAGCATTTAAAGCAAATAAAAATCTCCATTGACTTAAAGTGGACCGAAGTAGCCTAGGAATACTTTCTTTGACCTGTTGTTTCTACACCACCTTTCTGTCAAAATGGCCCAAAATTTGGGGTCAATGTAGCTCAGAACAAGCTCTTTCCAGCCATACTAATCCAATAATTGTAGACCACATGGATGGATAACTGCAAGCATTTAAAGCAAATTAAAATCTCCATTGACTTAAAGTGGAGCGAAGGAACCTAGGAACCCTTTCTTTGACCTGCTGTTTCTACACCACCTTACTGTCAGAATGGCCCGAAATTTTGTGAGTTTGTAACTCAGAACAAGCTCCTCCCAGTCATACTAGTTCTATAATTGTAGACCACATTGATCGATAACGGCAAGCATTTAAAGCAAATAAAAATCTCCATTGACTTAAAGTGGACCGAAGTAGCCTAGGAATACTTTCTTTGACCTGTTGTTTCTACACCACCTTTCTGTCAAAATGGCACAAAATTTGGGGTCAATGTAGCTCAGAACAAGCTCTTTCCAGCCATACTAATCCAATAATTGTAGACCACATGGATGGATAACTGCAAGCATTTAAAGCAAATAATAATCTCCATTGACTTAAAGTGGACCGAAGGAGCCTAGGAACCCTTTTTTAGACCTGCTGTTTCTACACCACCTTACTGTCAAAATGGCCCAAAATTTTGTGTGATAGTAACTCAGAACAAGCTTTTTCCAGTCATACTAGTTCTATAATTGTAGACCACATGGATCGATAACTGCAAGCATTTAAAGCAAATAAAAATCTCCATTGACTTAAAGTGGACCGAAGTAGCCTAGGAATACTTTCTTTGACCTGCTGTTTCTACACCACCTTCTGATCAAAATGGCCTGAAATTAGGTGTCAATGTAGCTCAGAACAAGTTCTTTCCAGCCATACTAGTCCTATATCTGTAGACCACATGGATCGATAACTGCAAGCATTTAAAGCAAATTAAAATCTCCATTGACTTAAAGTGGAGCGAAGGAGCCTAGGAACCCTTTCTTTGACCTCCTGTTTCTACACCACCTTCTGATCAAAATGGCCCGAAATTTTGTGTGATTGTAATTCAGAACAAGCTCTTTCCAGTCATACTAGACCTATAATTGTAGACCACATGGATCGATAACTGCAAGCATTTAAAGCAATAAAACTCTCCATTGACTTAAAGTGGACCGAAGGAGCCTAGGAACCCTTTCTTTGACCTGCTGTTTCTACACCACCTTCTGATCAAAATGGCCCGAAATTTGGTGTCAATGTAGCTCAGAACAAGCTCTTTCCAGCCATACTAATCCAATAATTGTAGACAACATGGATGGATAACTGCAAGCATTTAAAGCAAATAAAAATCTCCATTGAATTAAAGTGGACCGAAGGAGCAGAGGAACCATTTCTTTGACCTGCTGTTTCTACACCACCTTCTGATCAAAATGGCGTGAAATTTGGTGACAATGTAGCTCAGAACAAGCTCTTTCCAGTCATACTAGTCCTATAATTGTAGACCACATGGATCGATAACTGCAAGCATTTAAAGCAAATTAAAATCTCCATTGACTTAAAGTGGAGCGAAGTAGCCTAGGAATACTTTCTTTGACCTGCTGTTTCTACACCACCTTACTGTCAAAATGGCCTGAAATTAGGTGTCAATGTAGCTCAGAACAAGTTCTTTCCAGCCATACTAGTCCTATATCTGTAGACCACATGGATGGATAACTGCAAGCATTTAATGCAAATAATAATCTCCATTGACTTAAAGTGGACCGAAGGAGCCTAGGAACCCTTTTTTAGACCTGCTGTTTCTACACCACCTTCTGATCAAAATGGCCCGAAATTTTGTGTGATTGTAACTCAGAACAAGCTTTTTCCAGTCATACTAGTCCTATAATTGTAGACCACATGGATCGATAACTGCAAGCATTTAAAGCAAATAAAAATCTCCATTGACTTAAAGTGGACCGAAGTAGCCTAGGAATACTTTCTTTGACCTGCTGTTTCTACACCACCTTCTGATCAAAATGGCCTGAAATTTGGTGACAATGTAGCTCAGAACAAGCTCTTTCCAGTCATACTAGTCCTATAATTGTAGACCACATGGATCGATAACTGCAAGCATTTAAAGCAAATAAAAATCTCCATTGACTTAAAGTGGACCGAAGTAGCCTAGGAATACTTTCTTTGACCTGCTGTTTCTACACCACCTTACTGTCAAAATGGCCTGAAATTAGGTGTCAATGTAGCTCAGAACAAGTTCTTTCCAGCCATACTAGTCCTATATCTGTAGACCACATGGATCGATAACTGCAAGCATTTAAAGCAAATTAAAATCTCCATTGACTTAAAGTGGAGCGAAGGAGCCTAGGAACCCTTTCTTTGACCTGCTGTTTCTACACCACCTTACTGTCAAAATGGCCAAAAATTTTGTGTGATTGTAACTCAGAACAAGCTCTTCCCAGTCATACTAGTTCTATAATTGTAGACCACATGGATCGATAACTGCAAGCATTTAAATCAAATAAAAATCTCCATTGACTTAAAGTGGACCGAAGTAGCCTAGGAATACTTTCTTTGACCTGTTGTTTCTACACCACCTTTCTGTCAAAATGGCCCAAAATTTGGTGTCAATGTAGCTCAGAACAAGCTCTTTCCAGCCATACTAATCCAATAATTGTAGACCACATGGATGGATAACTGCAAGCATTTAAAGCAAATTAAAATCTCCATTGACTTAAAGTGGAGCGAAGGAACCTAGGAACCCTTTCTTTGACCTGCTGTTTCTACACCACCTTACTGTCAGAATGGCCCGAAATTTTGTGAGTTTGTAACTCAGAACAAGCTCCTCCCAGTCATACTAGTTCTATAATTGTAGACCACATTGATCGATAACGGCAAGCATTTAAAGCAAATAAAGATCTCCATTGACTTAAAGTGGACCGAAGTAGCCTAGGAATACTTTCTTTGACCTGTTGTTTCTTCACCACCTTTCTGTCAAAATGGCCCAAAATTTGGGGTCAATGTAGCTCAGAACAAGCTCTTTCCAGCCATACTAATCCAATAATTGTAGACCACATGGATGGATAACTGCAAGCATTTAAAGCAAATAATAATCTCCATTGACTTAAAGTGGACCGAAGGAGCCTAGGAACCCTTTTTTAGACCTGCTGTTTCTACACCACCTTACTGTCAAAATGGCCCAAAATTTTGTGTGATAGTAACTCAGAACAAGCTCTTTCCAGTCATACTAGTCCTATAATTGTAGACCACATGGATCGATGACTGCACACATTTAAAGCAAATAAAAATCTCCATTGACTTAAAGTAGACCAATGGAGCCTAGGAACCCTTTCTTTGACCAGCTGTTTCTACACCACCTTTCTGTCAAAATGGCCCGAAATTTTGTGTGATTGTAACTCAGAACAAGCTTTTTCCAGTCATACTAGTCCTATAATTGTAGACCACATGGATCGATAACTGCAAGCATTTAAAGCAAATAAAAATCTCCATTGACTTAAAGTGGACCGAAGTAGCCTAGAAATACTTTCTTTGACCTGCTGTTTCTACACCACCTTCTGATCAAAATGGCCCGAAATTTGGTGTCAATGTAGCTCAGAACAAGTTCTTTCCAGCCATACTAGTCCTATATCTGTAGACCACATGGATCGATAACTGCAAGCATTTAAAGCAAATTAAAATCTCCATTGACTTAAAGTGGAGCGAAGGAGCCTAGGAACCCTTTCTTTGACCTGCTGTTTCTACACCACCTTACTGTCAAAATGGCCCAAAATTTTGTGTGATTGTAACTCAGAACAAGCTCTTCCCAGTCATACTAGTTCTATAATTGTAGACCACATGGATCGATAACTGCAAGCATTTAAAGCAAACAAAATTCTCCATTGACTTAAAGTGGACCGAAGTAGCCTAGGAATACTTTCTTTGACCTGTTGTTTCTACACCACCTTTCTGTCAAAATGGCCCAAAATTTGGGGTCAATGTAGCTCAGAACAAGCTCTTTCCAGCCATACTAATCCAATAATTGTAGACCACATGGATGGATAACTGCAAGCATTTAAAGCAAATAATAATCTCCATTGACTTAAAGTGGACCGAAGGAGCCTAGGAACCCTTTTTTAGACCTGCTGTTTCTACACCACCTTACTGTCAAAATGGCCCGAAATTTTGTGTGATAGTAACTCAGAACAAGCTCTTTCCAGTCATACTAGTCCTATAATTGTAGACCACATGGATCGATAACTGCAAGCATTTAAAGCAAATAAAAATCTTCATTGATTTAAAGTGGACCGAAGTAGCCTAGGAATACTTTCTTTGACCTGCTGTTTCTACACCACCTACTGTCAAAATGGCCTGAAATTAGGTGTCAATGTAGCTCAGAACAAGTTCTTTCCAGCCATACTAGTCCTATATCTGTAGACCACATGGATCGATAACTGCAAGCATTTAAAGCAAATTAAAATCTCCATTGACTTAAAGTGGAGCGAAGGAGCCTAGGAACCCTTTCTTTGACCTCCTGTTTCTACACCACCTTCTGATCAAAATGGCCTGAAATTTTGTGTGATTATAACTCAGAACAAGCTCTTTCCAGTCATACTAGACCTATAATTGTAGACCACATGGATCGATAACTGCAAGCATTTAAAGCAATAAAACTCTCGTTTGAATTAAAGTGGACCGAAGGAGCAGAGGAACCATTTCTTTGACCTGCTGTTTCTACACCACCTTCTGATCAAAATGGCCCGAAATTTTGTGTGATTGTAACTCAGAACAAGCTCTTTTCAGTCATACTAGTCCTATAATTGTAGACCACATGGATCGATAACTGCAAGCATTTAAAGCAAATAAAAATCTCCATTGACTTAAAGTGGACCGAAGTAGCCTAGGAATACTTTCTTTGACCTGCTGTTTCTACACCACCTTACTATCAAAATGGCCTGAAATTAGGTGTCAATGTAGCTCAGAACAAGTTCTTTCCAGCCATACTAGTCCTATATCTGTAGACCACATGGATGGATAACTGCAAGCATTTAATGCAAATAATAATCTCCATTGACTTAAAGTGGACCGAAGGAGCCTAGGAACCCTTTTTTAGACCTGCAGTTTCTACACCACCTTCTGATCAAAATGGCCCGAAATTTTGTGTGATTGTAACTCAGAACAAGCTTTTTCCAGTCATACTAGTCCTATAATTGTAGACCACATGGATCGATAACTGCAAGCATTTAAAGCAAATAAAAATCTCCATTGACTTAAAGTGGACCGAAGTAGCCTAGGAATACTTTCTTTGACCTGCTGTTTCTACACCACCTTCTGATCAAAATGGCCTGAAATTTGGTGACAATGTAGCTCAGAACAAGCTCTTTCCAGTCATACTAGTCCTATAATTGTAGACCACATGGATCGATAACTGCAAGCATTTAAAGCAAATAAAAATCTCCATTGACTTAAAGTGGACCGAAGTAGCCTAGGAATACTTTCTTTGACCTGCTGTTTCTACACCACCTTACTGTCAAAATGGCCTGAAATTAGGTGTCAATGTAGCTCAGAACAAGTTCTTTCCAGCCATACTAGTCCTATATCTGTAGACCACATGGATCGATAACTGCAAGCATTTAAAGCAAATTAAAATCTCCATTGACTTAAAGTGGAGCGAAGGAGCCTAGGAACCCTTTCTTTGACCTGCTGTTTCTACACCACCTTACTGTCAAAATGGCCCAAAATTTTGTGTGATTGTAACTCAGAACAAGCTCTTCCCAGTCATACTAGTTCTATAATTGTAGACCACATGGATCGATAACTGCAAGCATTTAAATCAAATAAAAATCTCCATTGACTTAAAGTGGACCGAAGTAGCCTAGGAATACTTTCTTTGACCTGTTGTTTCTACACCACCTTTCTGTCAAAATGGCCCAAAATTTGGTGTCAATGTAGCTCAGAACAAGCTCTTTCCAGCCATACTAATCCAATAATTGTAGACCACATGGATGGATAACTGCAAGCATTTAAAGCAAATTAAAATCTCCATTGACTTAAAGTGGACCGAAGTAGCCTAGGAATACTTTCTTTGACCTGCTGTTTCTACACCACCTTCTGATCAAAATGGCCTGAAATTTGGTGACAATGTAGCTCAGAACAAGCTCTTTCCAGTCATACTAGTCCTATAATTGTAGACCACATGGATCGATAACTGCAAGCATTTAAAGCAAATAATAATCTCCATTGACTTAAAGTGGACCGAAGTAGCCTAGGAATACTTTCTTTGACCTGCTGTTTCTACACCACCTTACTGTCAAAATGGCCTGAAATTAGGTGTCAATGTAGCTCAGAACAAGTTCTTTCCAGCCATACTAGTCCTATATCTGTAGACCACATGGATCGATAACTGCAAGCATTTAAAGCAAATTAAAATCTCCATTGACTTAAAGTGGAGCGAAGGAGCCTAGGAACCCTTTCTTTGACCTGCTGTTTCTACACCACCTTACTGTCAAAATGGCCCAAAATTTTGTGTGATTGTAACTCAGAACAAGCTCTTCCCAGTCATACTAGTTCTATAATTGTAGACCACATGGATCGATAACTGCAAGCATTTAAATCAAATAAAAATCTCCATTGACTTAAAGTGGACCGAAGTAGCCTAGGAATACTTTCTTTGACCTGTTGTTTCTACACCACCTTTCTGTCAAAATGGCCCAAAATTTGGTGTCAATGTAGCTCAGAACAAGCTCTTTCCAGCCATACTAATCCAATAATTGTAGACCACATGGATGGATAACTGCAAGCATTTAAAGCAAATTAAAATCTCCATTGACTTAAAGTGGAGCGAAGGAACCTAGGAACCCTTTCTTTGACCTGCTGTTTCTACACCACCTTACTGTCAGAATGGCCCGAAATTTTGTGAGTTTGTAACTCAGAACAAGCTCCTCCCAGTCATACTAGTTCTATAATTGTAGACCACATTGATCGATAACGGCAAGCATTTAAAGCAAATAAAAATCTCCATTGACTTAAAGTGGACCGAAGTAGCCTAGGAATACTTTCTTTGACCTGTTGTTTCTACACCACCTTTCTGTCAAAATGGCCCAAAATTTGGGGTCAATGTAGCTCAGAACAAGCTCTTTCCAGCCATACTAATCCAATAATTGTAGACCACATGGATGGATAACTGCAAGCATTTAAAGCAAATAATAATCTCCATTGACTTAAAGTGGACCGAAGGAGCCTAGGAACCCTTTTTTAGACCTGCTGTTTCTACACCACCTTACTGTCAAAATGGCCCAAAATTTTGTGTGATAGTAACTCAGAACAAGCTCTTTCCAGTCATACTAGTCCTATAATTGTAGACCACATGGATCGATGACTGCACACATTTAAAGCAAATAAAAATCTCCATTGACTTAAAGTAGACCAATGGAGCCTAGGAACCCTTTCTTTGACCAGCTGTTTCTACACCACCTTTCTGTCAAAATGGCCCGAAATTTTGTGTGATTGTAACTCAGAACAAGCTTTTTCCAGTCATACTAGTCCTATAATTGTAGACCACATGGATCGATAACTGCAAGCATTTAAAGCAAATAAAAATCTCCATTGACTTAAAGTGGACCGAAGTAGCCTAGGAATACTTTCTTTGACCTGCTGTTTCTACACCACCTTCTGATCAAAATGGCCCGAAATTTGGTGTCAATGTAGCTCAGAACAAGTTCTTTCCAGTCATACTAGTCCTATAATTGTAGACCACATGGATCGATAACTGCAAGCATTTAAAGCAAATAATAATCTCCATTGACTTAAAGTGGACCGAAGTAGCCTAGGAATACTTTCTTTGACCTGCTGTTTCTACACCACCTTACTGTCAAAATGGCCTGAAATTAGGTGTCAATGTAGCTCAGAACAAGTTCTTTCCAGCCATACTAGTCCTATATCTGTAGACCACATGGATCGATAACTGCAAGCATTTAAAGCAAATTAAAATCTCCATTGACTTAAAGTGGAGCGAAGGAGCCTAGGAACCCTTTCTTTGACCTGCTGTTTCTACACCACCTTACTGTCAAAATGGCCCAAAATTTTGTGTGATTGTAACTCAGAACAAGCTCTTCCCAGTCATACTAGTTCTATAATTGTAGACCACATGGATCGATAACTGCAAGCATTTAAATCAAATAAAAATCTCCATTGACTTAAAGTGGACCGAAGTAGCCTAGGAATACTTTCTTTGACCTGTTGTTTCTACACCACCTTTCTGTCAAAATGGCCCAAAATTTGGTGTCAATGTAGCTCAGAACAAGCTCTTTCCAGCCATACTAATCCAATAATTGTAGACCACATGGATGGATAACTGCAAGCATTTAAAGCAAATTAAAATCTCCATTGACTTAAAGTGGAGCGAAGGAACCTAGGAACCCTTTCTTTGACCTGCTGTTTCTACACCACCTTACTGTCAGAATGGCCCGAAATTTTGTGAGTTTGTAACTCAGAACAAGCTCCTCCCAGTCATACTAGTTCTATAATTGTAGACCACATTGATCGATAACGGCAAGCATTTAAAGCAAATAAAAATCTCCATTGACTTAAAGTGGACCGAAGTAGCCTAGGAATACTTTCTTTGACCTGTTGTTTCTACACCACCTTTCTGTCAAAATGGCCCAAAATTTGGGGTCAATGTAGCTCAGAACAAGCTCTTTCCAGCCATACTAATCCAATAATTGTAGACCACATGGATGGATAACTGCAAGCATTTAAAGCAAATAATAATCTCCATTGACTTAAAGTGGACCGAAGGAGCCTAGGAACCCTTTTTTAGACCTGCTGTTTCTACACCACCTTACTGTCAAAATGGCCCAAAATTTTGTGTGATAGTAACTCAGAACAAGCTCTTTCCAGTCATACTAGTCCTATAATTGTAGACCACATGGATCGATGACTGCACACATTTAAAGCAAATAAAAATCTCCATTGACTTAAAGTAGACCAATGGAGCCTAGGAACCCTTTCTTTGACCAGCTGTTTCTACACCACCTTTCTGTCAAAATGGCCCGAAATTTTGTGTGATTGTAACTCAGAACAAGCTTTTTCCAGTCATACTAGTCCTATAATTGTAGACCACATGGATCGATAACTGCAAGCATTTAAAGCAAATAAAAATCTCCATTGACTTAAAGTGGACCGAAGTAGCCTAGGAATACTTTCTTTGACCTGCTGTTTCTACACCACCTTCTGATCAAAATGGCCCGAAATTTGGTGTCAATGTAGCTCAGAACAAGTTCTTTCCAGCCATACTAGTCCTATATCTGTAGACCACATGGATCGATAACTGCAAGCATTTAAAGCAAATTAAAATCTCCATTGACTTAAAGTGGAGCGAAGGAGCCTAGGAACCCTTTCTTTGACCTGCTGTTTCTACACCACCTTACTGTCAAAATGGCCCAAAATTTTGTGTGATTGTAACTCAGAACAAGCTCTTCCCAGTCATACTAGTTCTATAATTGTAGACCACATGGATCGATAACTGCAAGCATTTAAAGCAAACAAAATTCTCCATTGACTTAAAGTGGACCGAAGTAGCCTAGGAATACTTTCTTTGACCTGTTGTTTCTACACCACCTTTCTGTCAAAATGGCCCAAAATTTGGGGTCAATGTAGCTCAGAACAAGCTCTTTCCAGCCATACTAATCCAATAATTGTAGACCACATGGATGGATAACTGCAAGCATTTAAAGCAAATAATAATCTCCATTGACTTAAAGTGGACCGAAGGAGCCTAGGAACCCTTTTTTAGACCTGCTGTTTCTACACCACCTTACTGTCAAAATGGCCCGAAATTTTGTGTGATAGTAACTCAGAACAAGCTCTTTCCAGTCATACTAGTCCTATAATTGTAGACCACATGGATCGATGACTGCACACATTTAAAGCAAATAAAAATCTCCATTGACTTAAAGTGGACCGATGGAGCCTAGGAACCCTTTCTTTGACCTGCTGTTTCTACACCACCTTACTGTCAAAATGGCCCGAAATTTTGTGTGATTGTAACTCAGAACAAGCTCTTTCCAGTCATACTAGTCCTATAATTGTAGACCACATGGATCGATAACTGCAAGCATTTAAAGCAAATAAAAATCTTCATTGATTTAAAGTGGACCGAAGTAGCCTAGGAATACTTTCTTTGACCTGCTGTTTCTACACCACCTACTGTCAAAATGGCCTGAAATTAGGTGTCAATGTAGCTCAGAACAAGTTCTTTCCAGCCATACTAGTCCTATATCTGTAGACCACATGGATCGATAACTGCAAGCATTTAAAGCAAATTAAAATCTCCATTGACTTAAAGTGGAGCGAAGGAGCCTAGGAACCCTTTCTTTGACCTCCTGTTTCTACACCACCTTCTGATCAAAATGGCCCGAAATTTTGTGTGATTATAACTCAGAACAAGCTCTTTCCAGTCATACTAGACCTATAATTGTAGACCACATGGATCGATAACTGCAAGCATTTATAGCAATAAAACTCTCGTTTGAATTAAAGTGGACCGAAGGAGCAGAGGAACCATTTCTTTGACCTGCTGTTTCTACACCACCTTCTGATCAAAATGGCCCGAAATTTTGTGTGATTGTAACTCAGAACAAGCTCTTTTCAGTCATACTAGTCCTATAATTGTAGACCACATGGATCGATAACTGCAAGCATTTAAAGCAAATAAAAATCTCCATTGACTTAAAGTGGACCGAAGTAGCCTAGGAATACTTTCTTTGACCTGCTGTTTCTACACCACCTTCTGATCAAAATGGCCCGAAATTTGGTGTCAATGTAGCTCAGAACAAGTTCTTTCCAGTCATACTAGTCCTATAATTGTAGACCACATGGATCGATAACTGCAAGCATTTAAAGCAAATAATAATCTCCATTGACTTAAAGTGGACCGAAGTAGCCTAGGAATACTTTCTTTGACCTGCTGTTTCTACACCACCTTACTGTCAAAATGGCCTGAAATTAGGTGTCAATGTAGCTCAGAACAAGTTCTTTCCAGCCATACTAGTCCTATATCTGTAGACCACATGGATCGATAACTGCAAGCATTTAAAGCAAATTAAAATCTCCATTGACTTAAAGTGGAGCGAAGGAGCCTAGGAACCCTTTCTTTGACCTGCTGTTTCTACACCACCTTACTGTCAAAATGGCCCAAAATTTTGTGTGATTGTAACTCAGAACAAGCTCTTCCCAGTCATACTAGTTCTATAATTGTAGACCACATGGATCGATAACTGCAAGCATTTAAATCAAATAAAAATCTCCATTGACTTAAAGTGGACCGAAGTAGCCTAGGAATACTTTCTTTGACCTGTTGTTTCTACACCACCTTTCTGTCAAAATGGCCCAAAATTTGGTGTCAATGTAGCTCAGAACAAGCTCTTTCCAGCCATACTAATCCAATAATTGTAGACCACATGGATGGATAACTGCAAGCATTTAAAGCAAATTAAAATCTCCATTGACTTAAAGTGGAGCGAAGGAACCTAGGAACCCTTTCTTTGACCTGCTGTTTCTACACCACCTTACTGTCAGAATGGCCCGAAATTTTGTGAGTTTGTAACTCAGAACAAGCTCCTCCCAGTCATACTAGTTCTATAATTGTAGACCACATTGATCGATAACGGCAAGCATTTAAAGCAAATAAAAATCTCCATTGACTTAAAGTGGACCGAAGTAGCCTAGGAATACTTTCTTTGACCTGTTGTTTCTACACCACCTTTCTGTCAAAATGGCCCAAAATTTGGGGTCAATGTAGCTCAGAACAAGCTCTTTCCAGCCATACTAATCCAATAATTGTAGACCACATGGATGGATAACTGCAAGCATTTAAAGCAAATAATAATCTCCATTGACTTAAAGTGGACCGAAGGAGCCTAGGAACCCTTTTTTAGACCTGCTGTTTCTACACCACCTTACTGTCAAAATGGCCCAAAATTTTGTGTGATAGTAACTCAGAACAAGCTCTTTCCAGTCATACTAGTCCTATAATTGTAGACCACATGGATCGATGACTGCACACATTTAAAGCAAATAAAAATCTCCATTGACTTAAAGTAGACCAATGGAGCCTAGGAACCCTTTCTTTGACCAGCTGTTTCTACACCACCTTTCTGTCAAAATGGCCCGAAATTTTGTGTGATTGTAACTCAGAACAAGCTTTTTCCAGTCATACTAGTCCTATAATTGTAGACCACATGGATCGATAACTGCAAGCATTTAAAGCAAATAAAAATCTCCATTGACTTAAAGTGGACCGAAGTAGCCTAGGAATACTTTCTTTGACCTGCTGTTTCTACACCACCTTCTGATCAAAATGGCCCGAAATTTGGTGTCAATGTAGCTCAGAACAAGTTCTTTCCAGCCATACTAGTCCTATATCTGTAGACCACATGGATCGATAACTGCAAGCATTTAAAGCAAATTAAAATCTCCATTGACTTAAAGTGGAGCGAAGGAGCCTAGGAACCCTTTCTTTGACCTGCTGTTTCTACACCACCTTACTGTCAAAATGGCCCAAAATTTTGTGTGATTGTAACTCAGAACAAGCTCTTCCCAGTCATACTAGTTCTATAATTGTAGACCACATGGATCGATAACTGCAAGCATTTAAAGCAAACAAAATTCTCCATTGACTTAAAGTGGACCGAAGTAGCCTAGGAATACTTTCTTTGACCTGTTGTTTCTACACCACCTTTCTGTCAAAATGGCCCAAAATTTGGGGTCAATGTAGCTCAGAACAAGCTCTTTCCAGCCATACTAATCCAATAATTGTAGACCACATGGATGGATAACTGCAAGCATTTAAAGCAAATAATAATCTCCATTGACTTAAAGTGGACCGAAGGAGCCTAGGAACCCTTTTTTAGACCTGCTGTTTCTACACCACCTTACTGTCAAAATGGCCCGAAATTTTGTGTGATAGTAACTCAGAACAAGCTCTTTCCAGTCATACTAGTCCTATAATTGTAGACCACATGGATCGATGACTGCACACATTTAAAGCAAATAAAAATCTCCATTGACTTAAAGTGGACCGATGGAGCCTAGGAACCCTTTCTTTGACCTGCTGTTTCTACACCACCTTACTGTCAAAATGGCCCGAAATTTTGTGTGATTGTAACTCAGAACAAGCTCTTTCCAGTCATACTAGTCCTATAATTGTAGACCACATGGATCGATAACTGCAAGCATTTAAAGCAAATAAAAATCTTCATTGATTTAAAGTGGACCGAAGTAGCCTAGGAATACTTTCTTTGACCTGCTGTTTCTACACCACCTACTGTCAAAATGGCCTGAAATTAGGTGTCAATGTAGCTCAGAACAAGTTCTTTCCAGCCATACTAGTCCTATATCTGTAGACCACATGGATCGATAACTGCAAGCATTTAAAGCAAATTAAAATCTCCATTGACTTAAAGTGGAGCGAAGGAGCCTAGGAACCCTTTCTTTGACCTCCTGTTTCTACACCACCTTCTGATCAAAATGGCCCGAAATTTTGTGTGATTATAACTCAGAACAAGCTCTTTCCAGTCATACTAGACCTATAATTGTAGACCACATGGATCGATAACTGCAAGCATTTATAGCAATAAAACTCTCGTTTGAATTAAAGTGGACCGAAGGAGCAGAGGAACCATTTCTTTGACCTGCTGTTTCTACACCACCTTCTGATCAAAATGGCCCGAAATTTTGTGTGATTGTAACTCAGAACAAGCTCTTTTCAGTCATACTAGTCCTATAATTGTAGACCACATGGATCGATAACTGCAAGCATTTAAAGCAAATAAAAATCTCCATTGACTTAAAGTGGACCGAAGTAGCCTAGGAATACTTTCTTTGACCTGCTGTTTCTACACCACCTTACTGTCAAAATGGCCTGAAATTAGGTGTCAATGTAGCTCAGAACAAGTTCTTTCCAGCCATACTAGTCCTATATCTGTAGACCACATGGATGGATAACTGCCAGCATTTAATGCAAATAATAATCTCCATTGACTTAAAGTGGACCGAAGGAGCCTAGGAACCCTTTTTTAGACCTGCAGTTTCTACACCACCTTCTGATCAAAATGGCCCGAAATTTTGTGTGATTGTAACTCAGAACAAGCTTTTTCCAGTCATACTAGTCCTATAATTGTAGACCACATGGATCGATAACTGCAAGCATTTAAAGCAAATAAAAATCTCCATTGACTTAAAGTGGACCGAAGTAGCCTAGGAATACTTTCTTTGACCTGCTGTTTCTACACCACCTTCTGATCAAAATGGCCTGAAATTTGGTGACAATGTAGCTCAGAACAAGCTCTTTCCAGTCATACTAGTCCTATAATTGTAGACCACATGGATCGATAACTGCAAGCATTTAAAGCAAATAAAAATCTCCATTGACTTAAAGTGGACCGAAGTAGCCTAGGAATACTTTCTTTGACCTGCTGTTTCTACACCACCTTACTGTCAAAATGGCCTGAAATTAGGTGTCAATGTAGCTCAGAACAAGTTCTTTCCAGCCATACTAGTCCTATATCTGTAGACCACATGGATCGATAACTGCAAGCATTTAAAGCAAATTAAAATCTCCATTGACTTAAAGTGGAGCGAAGGAGCCTAGGAACCCTTTCTTTGACCTGCTGTTTCTACACCACCTTACTGTCAAAATGGCCCAAAATTTTGTGTGATTGTAACTCAGAACAAGCTCTTCCCAGTCATACTAGTTCTATAATTGTAGACCACATGGATCGATAACTGCAAGCATTTAAATCAAATAAAAATCTCCATTGACTTAAAGTGGACCGAAGTAGCCTAGGAATACTTTCTTTGACCTGTTGTTTCTACACCACCTTTCTGTCAAAATGGCCCAAAATTTGGTGT
>JAUIMM010003237.1:0-80870 GCA_031769625.1 Taudactylus pleione | reverse complement strand
CAGCCGGCCCTTTACTTATGACACAGGCGCACGCTTGGCACTACTTTGTTGATGCACGTGCGGCTGCTGCGCACACAATTCACAAACAGAAAAAATATTTTGTTATTTGGTTTGGAGTGTACTTTGGGGGTTACAGCACCCTTTAACGGTCAAGCCAGCCAGCCCTTTACTTATGACACAGGCGCACGCTTGGCACTACTTTGTTGATGCACGTGCGGCTACTGCGCACACAATTCACAAACACAGAAAAAATATTTTGTTATTTGGTTTTGGAGTGTACTTTGGGGGTTACAGCACCCTTTAACGGTCAAGCCAGCTGGCCCTTTACTTATGACACAGGCGCACGCTTGGCACTACTTTGTTGATGCACGTGCGGCTACTGCGCACACAATTCACAAACACAGAAAATATATATTTTTTTGGTTTGGACTGGAGTGTACTTTGGGGGTTACAGCACCCTTTAACGGTCAAGCCAGCCGGCCCTTTACTTATAACACAGGCGCACGCTTGGCACTACTTTGTTGATGCACGTGCGGCTACTGCGCACACAATTCACAAACACAGAAAATATATATTTTTTTGGTTTGGACTGGAGTGTACTTTGGGGGTTACAGCACCCTTTAACGGTCAAGCCAGCTGGCCCTTTACTTATGACACAGGCGCACGCTTGGCACTACTTTGTTGATGCACGTGCGGCTACTGCGCACACAATTCACAAACACAGAAAAAATATTTTGTTATTTGGTTTGGAGTGTACTTTGGGGGTTACAGCACCCTTTAACGGTCAAGCCAGCTGGCCCTTTACTTATGACACAGGCGCACGCTTGGCACTACTTTGATGATGCACGTGCGGCTACTGCGCACACAATTCACAACACAGAAAATAATTTTTTTTTTGGTTTGGACTGGAGTGTACTTTGGGGTTACAGCACCCTTTAACGGTCAAGCCAGATGGCCTTTTACTTATGACACAGGCGCACGCTTGGCACTACTTTGTTGATGCACGTGCGGCTACTGCGCACACAATTCACAAACACAGAAAATAATTTTTTTTTGTTTGGACTGGAGTGTACTTTGGGGGTTACAGCACCCTTTAACGCTCAAGCCAGCCGGCCCTTTACTTATGACACAGGCGCATGCTTGGCACTACTTTGTTGATGCACGTGCGGCTTCTGCGCACACAATTCACAAACACAGAAAATAATTTTTTTTTTGGTTTGGACTGGAGTGTACTTTGGGGGTTACAGCCCCCTTTAACGCTCAAGCCAGCCGGCCCTTTACTTATGACACAGGCACACCGCTTGGCACTACTTTGTTGATGCATGTGCGGCTGCTGCGCACACAATTCACAAACACAGAAAAAATATTTTGTTATTTGTTTGGAGTGTACTTTGGGGGTTAAAGCACCCTTTAACGGTCAAGCCAGCCGGCCCTTTACTTATGACACAGGCGCACGCTTGGCACTACTTTGTTGATGCACGTGCGGCTACTGCGCACACAATTCACAAACACAGAGAATAATTTTTTTTTTGGTTTGGACTGGAGTGTACTTTGGGGGTTACAGCACCCTTTAACGGTCAAGCCAGCCGGCCCTTTACTTATGACACAGGCGCACGCTGGCACTACTTTGTTGATGCACGTGCGGCTACTGCGCACACAATTCACAAACACGGAAAAAAAATTTTTTTTTGGTTTGGACTGGAGTGTACTTTGGGGGTTATAGCACCCTTTAACGGTCAAGCCAGCTGGCCCTTTACTTATGACATAGGCGCACGCTTGGCACTACTTTGTTGATGCACGTGCGGCTGCTGCGCACACAATTCACAAACACAGAAAAAATATTTTGTTATTTGGTTTGGAGTGTACTTTGGGGGTTACAGCACCCTTTAACGGTCAAGCCAGCCGGCCCTTTACTTATGACACAGGCGCACGCTTGGCACTACTTTGTTGATGCACGTGCGGCTACTGCGCACACAATTCACAAACACAGAAAAAAAATTTTGTTATTTGGTTTGTAGTGTACTTGGGGTAACAGCACCCTTTAACAGTCAAGCCAGCCGGCACTTTACTTATGACACAGGCGCACGCTTGGCACTACTTTGTTGATGCACGTGCGGCTACTGCGCACACAATTCACAAACACAGAAAAAATATTTTGTTATTTGGTTTGTAGTGTACTTTGGGGGTTACAGCACCCTTTAACAGTCAAGCCAGCCGGCCCTTTACTTATGACACAGGCGCACGCTTGGCACTACTTTGATGATGCACGTGCGGCTACTGCGCACACAATTCACAAACACAGAAAATAATTTTTTTTTTGGTTTGGACTGGAGTGTACTTTGGGGGTTACAGCACCCTTTAACGGTCAAGCCAGCCGGCCCTTTACTTATAACACAGGCGCACGCTTTGCACTACTTTGTTGATGCACGTGCGGCTACTGCGCATACAATTCACAAACACAGAAAATATATATTTTTTTGTTTTGGACTGGAGTGTACTTTGGGGGTTACAGCACCCTTTAACGGTCAAGCCAGCCGGCCCTTTACTTATGACACAGGCGCACGCTTGGCACTACTTTGTTAATGCACGTGCGGTTACTGCGCACACAATTCACAAACAGAGAAAAAATATTTTGATATTTGGTTTGGAGTGTACTTTGGGGGTTACAGCACCCTTTAACAGTCAAGCCAGCCGGCCCTTTACTTATGACACAGGCGCACGCTTGGCACTACTTTGATGATGCACGTGCGGCTACAGCGCACACAATTCACAAACACAGAAAATAAATTTTTTTTTGGTTTGGACTGGAGTGTACTTTAGTGTTTACAGCACCTTTTAACGGTCAAGCCAGCCGGCCCTTTACTTATGACACAGGCGCACGCTTGGCACTACTTTGTTGATGCACGTGCGGCTACTGCGCACACAATTCACAAACACAGAAAAAATATTTTGTTATTTGGTCTGGAGTGTACTTTGGGGGTTACAGCACCCTTTAACGGTCAAGCCAGCCGGCCCTTTACTTATGACACAGGCGCACGCTTGGCACTACTTTGTTAATGCACGTGCGGCTACTGCGCACACAATTCACAAACACAGAAAAAATATTTAGTTATTTGGTTTGGAGTGTACTTTGGGGGTTACAGCACCCTTTATTTGTAAAGACAGCCGGCCCTTTTACTTATGACACAGGCGCACGCTTGGCACTACTTTGATGATGCACGTGCGGCTACTGCGCACACAATTCACAAACACAGAAAAAAAATTTTTTTTTGGTTTGGACTGGAGTGTACTTTGGGGGTTACAGCACCCTTTAACGGTCAAGCCAGCCGGCCCTTTACTTATGACACAGGCGCACGCTTGGCACTACTTTGTTGATGCACGTGCGGCTACTGCGCACACAATTCACAAACACAGAAAAAATATTTTGTTATTTGGTTTGGAGTGTACTTTGGGGGTTACAGCACCCTTTAATGGTCAAGCCAGCTGGCCCTTTACTTATGACACAGGCGCACGCTTGGCACTACTTTGTTGATGCACGTGCGGCTTCTGCGCACACAATTCACAAACACAGAAAAAATATTTTGCTATTTGGTTTGGAGTGTACTTTGGGGGTTAAAGCACCCTTTAACGGTCAAGCCAGCCGGCCCTTTACTTATGACACAGGCGCACGCTTGGCACTACTTTGTTGATGCACGTGCCGCTACTGTGCACACAATTCACAAACACAGAGAATAATTTTTTTTTTGGTTTGGACTGGAGTGTACTTTGGGGGTTACAGCACCCTTTAACGGTCAAGCCAGCCGGCCATTTACTTATGACACAGGCGCACGCTTGGCACTACTTTGTTGATGCACATGCGGCTACTGCGCACACAATTCACAAACACAGAAAAAAATTTTTTTTTGGTTTGGACTGGAGTGTACTTTGGGGGTTACAGCACCCTATAACGGTCAAGCCAGCCGGCCCTTTACTTATGACACAGGCGCACGCTGGCACTACTTTGTTGATGCACGTGCGGCTACTGCGCACACAATTCACAAACACGGAAAAAAAATTTTTTTTTGGTTTGGACTGGAGTGTTCTTTGGGGGTTATAGCACCCTTTAATGGTCAAGCCAGCTGGCCCTTTACTTATGACACAGGCGCACGCTTGGCACTACTTTGTTGATGCACGTGCGGCTGCTGCGCACACAATTCACAAACAGAAAAAATATTTTGTTATTTGGTTTGGAGTGTACTTTGGGGGTTACAGCACCCTTTAATGGTCAAGCCAGCCGGCCCTTTACTTATGACACAGGCGCACGCTTGGCACTACTTTGTTGATGCACGTGCGGCTACTGCGCACACAATTCACAAACACAGAAAAAATATTTTGTTATTTGATTTGGAGTGTACTTTGGGGGTTACAGCACCCTCTAACGGTCAAGCCAGCCGGCCCTTTACTTATGACACAGGCGCACGCTTGGCACTACTTTGTTGATGCACGTGCGGCTACTGCGCACACAATTCACAAACACAGAAAATATATATTTTTTTGGTTTGGACTGGAGTGTACTTTGGGGGTTACAGCACCCTTTAACGGTCAAGCCAGCTGGCCCTTTACTTATGACACAGGCGCACGCTTGGCACTACTTTGTTGATGCACGTGCGGCTACTGCGCACACAATTCACAAACACAGAAAAAATATTTTGTTATTTGGTTTGGAGTGTACTTTGGGTGTTACAGCACCCTTTAACGGTCAAGCCAGCTGGCCCTTTACTTATGACACAGGCGCACGCTTGGCACTACTTTGATGATGCACGTGCGGCTACTGCGCACACAATTCACAAACACAGAAAATAATTTTTTTTTTGGTTTGGACTGGAGTGTACTTTGGGGTTACAGTACCCTTTAACGGTCAAGCCAGCCGGCCTTTTACTTATGACACAGGCGCACGCTTGGCACTACTTTGTTGATGCACGTGCGGCTACTGCGCACACAATTCACAAACACAGAAAATATTTTTTTTTTTGTTTGGACTGGAGTGTACTTTGGGGGTTACAGCACCCTTTAACGCTCAAGCCAGCCGGCCCTTTACTTATGACACAGGCGCATGCTTGGCACTGCTTTGTTGATGCACGTGCGGCTACTGCGCACACAATTCACAAACACAGAAAATAATTTTTTTTTTGGTTTGGACTGGAGTGTACTTTGGGGGTTACAGCACCCTTTAACGGTCAAGCCAGCCGGCCCTTTACTTATGACACAGGCACACGCTTGGCACTACTTTGTTGATGCATGTGCGGCTGCTGCGCACACAATTCACAAACACAGAAAAAATATTTTGTTATTTGGTTTGGAGTGTACTTTGGGGGTTAAAGCACCCTTTAACGGTCAAGCCAGCTGGACCTTTACTTATGACACAGGCGCACGCTTGGCACTACTTTGTTGATGCACGTGCGGCTACTGCGCACACAATTCACAAACACAGAGAATAATTTTTTTTTTGGTTTGGACTGGAGTGTACTTTAGGGGTTACAGCACCCTTTAACGGTCAAGCCAGCCGGTCATTTACTTATGACACAGGCGCACGCTTGGCACTACTTTGTTGATGCACGTGCGGCTACTGCGCACACAATTCACAAACACAGAAAAAATATTTAGTTATTTGGTTTGGAGTGTACTTTGGGGGTTACAGCACCCTTTATTTGTCAAGACAGCCGGCCCTTTACTTATGACACAGGCGCACGCTTGGCACTACTTTGATGATGCACGTGCGGCTACTGCGCACAAAATTCACAAACACAGAAAAAAAAAATTTTTTTGGTTTGGACTGGAGTTTACTTTGGGGGTTACAGCACCCTTTAACGGTCAAGCCAGCCGGCCCTTTACTTATGACACAGGCGCACGCTTGGCACTACTTTGTTGATGCACGTGCGGCTACTGCGCACACAATTCACAAACACAGAAAAAATATTTTGTTATTTGGTTTGGAGTGTACTTTGGGGGTTACAGCACCCTTTAACGGTCAAGCCAGCCGGCCCTTTACTTATGACACAGGCGCACGCTTGGCACTACTTTGTTGATGCACGTGCGGCTTCTGCGCACACAATTCACAAACACAGAAAAAATATTTTGCTATTTGGTTTGGAGTGTACTTTGGGGGTTAAAGCACCCTTTAACGGTCAAGCCAGCCGGCCCTTTACTTATGACACAGGCGCACGCTTGGCACTACTTTGTTGATGCACGTGCCGCTACTGTGCACACAATTCACAAACACAGAGAATAATTTTTTTTTTGGTTTGGACTGGAGTGTACTTTGGGGGTTACAGCACCCTTTAACGGTCAAGCCAGCCGGCCATTTACTTATGACACAGGCGCACGCTTGGCACTACTTTGTTGATGCACATGCGGCTACTGCGCACACAATTCACAAACACAGAAAAATTTTTTTTTTTGGTTTGGACTGGAGTGTTCTTTGGGGGTTATAGCACCCTTTAATGGTCAAGCCAGCTGGCCCTTTACTTATGACACAGGCGCACGCTTGGCACTACTTTGTTGATGCACGTGCGGCTGCTGCGCACACAATTCACAAACAGAAAAAATATTTTGTTATTTGGTTTGGAGTGTACTTTGGGGGTTACAGCACCCTTTAATGGTCAAGCCAGCCGGCCCTTTACTTATGACACAGGCGCACGCTTGGCACTACTTTGTTGATGCACGTGCGGCTACTGCGCACACAATTCACAAACACAGAAAAAATATTTTGTTATTTGATTTGGAGTGTACTTTGGGGGTTACAGCACCCTCTAACGGTCAAGCCAGCCGGCCCTTTACTTATGACACAGGCGCACGCTTGGCACTACTTTGTTGATGCACGTGCGGCTACTGCGCACACAATTCACAAACACAGAAAATATATATTTTTTTGGTTTGGACTGGAGTGTACTTTGGGGGTTACAGCACCCTTTAACGGTCAAGCCAGCTGGCCCTTTACTTATGACACAGGCGCACGCTTGGCACTACTTTGTTGATGCACGTGCGTCTACTGCGCACACAATTCACAAACACAGAAAAAATATTTTGTTATTTGGTTTGGAGTGTACTTTGGGTGTTACAGCACCCTTTAACGGTCAAGCCAGCTGGCCCTTTACTTATGACACAGGCGCACACTTGGCACTACTTTGATGATGCACGTGCGGCTACTGCGCACACAATTCACAAACACAGAAAATAATTTTTGGACTGGAGTGTACTTTGGGGTTACAGTACCCTTTAACGGTCAAGCCAGCCGGCCTTTTACTTATGACACAGGCGCACGCTTGGCACTACTTTGTTGATGCACGTGCGGCTACTGCGCACACAATTCACAAACACAGAAAATAATTTTTTTTTTGTTTGGACTGGAGTGTACTTTGGGGGTTACAGCACCCTTTAACGCTCAAGTCAGCCGGCCCTTTACTTATGACACAGGCGCATGCTTGGCACTGCTTTGTTGATGCACGTGCGGCTTCTGCGCACACAATTCACAAACACAGAAAATAATTTTTTTTTTGGTTTGGACTGGAGTGTACTTTGGGGGTTACAGCACCCTTTAACGGTCAAACCAGCCGGCCCTTTACTTATGACACAGGCACACGCTTGGCACTACTTTGTTGATGCATGTGCGGCTGCTGCGCACACAATTCACAAACACAGAAAAAATATTTTGTTATTTGGTTTGGAGTGTACTTTGGGGGTTAAAGCACCCTTTAACGGTCAAGCCAGCTGGCCCTTTACTTATGACACAGGCGCACGCTTGGCACTACTTTGTTGATGCACGTGCGGCTACTGCGCACACAATTCACAAACACAGAGAATAATTTTTTTTTTGGTTTGGACTGGAGTGTACTTTAGGGGTTACAGCACCCTTTAACGGTCAAGCCAGCCGGTCATTTACTTATGACACAGGCGCACGCTTGGCACTACTTTGTTGATGCACGTGCGGCTACTGCGCACACAATTCACAAACACAGAAAAAATATTTAGTTATTTGGTTTGGAGTGTACTTTGGTGGTTACAGCACCCTTTATTTGTCAAGACAGCCGGCCCTTTACTTATGACACAGGCGCACGTTTGGCACTACTTTGATGATGCACGTGCGGCTACTGCGCACAAAATTCACAAACACAGAAAAAACATTTTTTTTTGGTTTGGACTGGAGTGTACTTTGGGGGTTACAGCACCCTTTAACGGTCAAGCCAGCCGGCCCTTTACTTATGACACAGGCGCACGCTTGGCACTACTTTGTTGATGCACGTGCGGCTTCTGCGCACACAATTCACAAACACAGAAAAAATATTTTGCTATTTGGTTTGGAGTGTACTTTGGGGGTTAAAGCACCCTTTAACGGTCAAGCCAGCCAGCCCTTTACTTATGACACAGGCGCACGCTTGGCACTACTTTGTTGATGCACGTGCCGCTACTGTGCACACAATTCACAAACACAGAGAATAATTTTTTTTTTGGTTTGGACTGGAGTGTACTTTGGGGGTTACAGCACCCTTTAACGGTCAAGCCAGCCGGCCATTTACTTATGACACAGGCGCACGCTTGGCACTACTTTGTTGATGCACATGCGGCTACTGCGCACACAATTCACAAACACAGAAAATTTTTTTTTTTTGGTTTGGACTGGAGTGTACTTTGGGGGTTACAGCACCCTATAACGGTCAAGCCAGCCTGCCCTTTACTTATGACACAGGCGCACGCTGGCACTACTTTGTTGATGCACGTGCGGCTACTGCGCACACAATTCACAAACACGGAAAAAAAATTTTTTTTTGGTTTGGACTGGAGTGTTCTTTGGGGGTTATAGCACCCTTTAATGGTCAAGCCAGCTGGCCCTTTACTTATGACACAGGCGCACGCTTGGCACTACTTTGTTGATGCACGTGCGGCTGCTGCGCACACAATTCACAAACAGAAAAAATATTTTGTTATTTGGTTTGGAGTGTACTTTGGGGGTTACAGCACCCTTTAATGGTCAAGCCAGCCGGCCCTTTACTTATGACACAGGCGCACGCTTGGCACTACTTTGTTGATGCACGTGCGGCTACTGCGCACACAATTCACAAACACAGAAAAAATATTTTGTTATTTGATTTGGAGTGTACTTTGGGGGTTACAGCACCCTCTAACGGTCAAGCCAGCCGGCCCTTTACTTATGACACAGGCGCACGCTTGGCAATACTTTGTTGATGCACGTGCGGCTACTGCGCACACAATTCACAAACACAGAAAATATATATTTTTTTGGTTTGGACTGGAGTGTACTTTGGGGGTTACAGCACCCTTTAATGGTCAAGCCAGCTGGCCCTTTACTTATGACACAGGCGCACGCTTGGCACTACTTTGTTGATGCACGTGCGGCTACTGCGCACACAATTCACAAACACAGAAAAAATATTTTGTTATTTGGTTTGGAGTGTACTTTGGGTGTTACAGCACCCTTTAACGGTCAAGCCACCTGGCCCTTTACTTATGACACAGGCGCACGCTTGGCACTACTTTGATGATGCACGTGCGGCTACTGCGCACACAATTCACAAACACAGAAAATAATTTTTTTTTTGGTTTGGACTGGAGTGTACTTTGGGGTTACAGTACCCTTTAACGGTCAAGCCAGCCGGCCTTTTACTTATGACACAGGCGCACGCTTGGCACTACTTTGTTGATGCACGTGCGGCTACTGCGCACACAATTCACAAACACAGAAAATATTTTTTTTTTTGTTTGGACTGGAGTGTACTTTGGGGGTTACAGCACCCTTTAACGCTCAAGCCAGCCGGCCCTTTACTTATGACACAGGCGCATGCTTGGCACTGCTTTGTTGATGCACGTGCGGCTTCTGCGCACACAATTCACAAACACAGAAAATAATTTTTTTTTTGGTTTGGACTGGAGTGTACTTTGGGGGTTACAGCACCCTTTAACGGTCAAGCCAGCCGGCCCTTTACTTATGACACAGGCACACGCTTGGCACTACTTTGTTGATGCATGTGCGGCTGCTGCGCACACAATTCACAAACACAGAAAAAATATTTTGTTATTTGGTTTGGAGTGTACTTTGGGGGTTAAAGCACCCTTTAACGGTCAAGCCAGCCGGCCCTTTACTTATGACACAGGCGCACGCTTGGCACTACTTTGTTGATGCACGTGCGGCTACTGCGCACACAATTCACAAACACAGAGAATAATTTTTTTTTTGGTTTGGACTGGAGTATACTTTAGGGGTTACAGCACCCTTTAACGGTCAAGCCAGCCGGTCATTTACTTATGACACAGGCGCACGCTTGGCACTACTTTGTTGATGCATGTGCGGCTGCTGCGCACACAATTCACAAACACAGAAAAAATATTTTGTTATTTGGTTTGGAGTGTACTTTGGGGGTTACAGCACCCTTTAACGGTCAAGCCAGCCGGCCCTTTACTTATGACACAGGCGCACGCTTGGCACTACTTTGTTGATGCACGTGCAGCTACTGCGCACACAATTCACAAACACAGAAAATAATTTTTTTTTTGGTTTGGACTGGAGTGTACTTTGGGGGTTACAGCACCCTTTAATGGTCAAGCCAGCCGGACATTTACTTATAACACAGGCGCACGCTTGGCACTACTTTGTTGATGCACGTGCGGCTACTGCGCACACAATTCACAAACACAGAAAATATATTTTGTTATTTGGTTTGGAGTGTACTTTGGGGGTTACAGCACCCTTTAACGGTCAAGCCAGCCGGCCCTTTACTTATGACACAGGCGCACGCTTGGCACTACTTTGTTGATGCACGTGCGGCTTCTGCGCACACAATTCACAAACACAGAAAAAATATTTTGCTATTTGGTTTGGAGTGTACTTTGGGGGTTAAAGCACCCTTTAACGGTCAAGCCAGCCGGCCCTTTACTTATGACACAGGCGCACGCTTGGCACTACTTTGTTGATGCACGTGCGGCTACTGTGCACACAATTCACAAACACAGAGAATAATTTTTTTTTTGGTTTGGACTGGAGTGTACTTTGGGGGTTACAGCACCCTTTAACGGTCAAGCCAGCCGGCCATTTACTTATGACACAGGCGCACACTTGGCACTACTTTGTTGATGCACATGCGGCTACTGCGCACACAATTCACAAACACAGAAAATTTTTTTTTTTTGGTTTGGACTGGAGTGTACTTTGGGGGTTACAGCACCCTATAACGGTCAAGCCAGCCGGCCCTTTACTTATGACACAGGCGCACGCTGGCACTACTTTGTTGATGCACGTGCGGCTACTGCGCACACAATTCACAAACACGGAAAAAAAAAATTTTTTTGGTTTGGACTGGAGTGTTCTTTGGGGGTTATAGCACCCTTTAATGGTCAAGCCAGCTGGCCCTTTACTTATGACACAGGCGCACGCTTGGCACTACTTTGTTGATGCACGTGCGGCTGCTGCGCACACAATTCACAAACAGAAAAAATATTTTGTTATTTGGTTTGGAGTGTACTTTGGGGGTTACAGCACCCTTTAATGGTCAAGCCAGCCGGCCCTTTACTTATGACACAGGCGCACGCTTGGCACTACTTTGTTGATGCACGTGCGGCTACTGCGCACACAATTCACAAACACAGAAAAAATATTTTGTTATTTGATTTGGAGTGTACTTTGGGGGTTACAGCACGCTCTAACGGTCAAGCCAGCCGGCCCTTTACTTCTGACACAGGCGCACGATTGGCACTACTTTGTTGATGCACGTGCGGCTACTGCGCACACAATTCACAAACACAGAAAATATATATTTTTTTGGTTTGGACTGGAGTGTACTTTGGGGGTTACAGCACCCTTTAACGGTCAAGCCAGCTGGCCCTTTACTTATGACACAGGCGCACGCTTGGCACTACTTTGTTGATGCACGTGCGGCTACTGCGCACACAATTCACAAACACAGAAAAAATATTTTGTTATTTGGTTTGGAGTGTACTTTGGGTGTTACAGCACCCTTTAACGGTCAAGCCAGCTGGCCCTTTACTTATGACACAGGCGCACGCTTGGCACTACTTTGATGATGCACGTGCGGCTACTGCGCACACAATTCACAAACACAGAAAATAATTTTTTTTTTGGTTTGGACTGGAGTGTACTTTGGGGTTACAGAACCCTTTAACGGTCAAGCCAGCCGGCCTTTTACTTATGACACAGGCGCACGCTTGGCACTACTTTGTTGATGCACGTGCGGCTACTGCGCACACAATTCACAAACACAGAAAATATTTTTTTTTTTGTTTGGACTGGAGTGTACTTTGGGGGTTACAGCACCCTTTAACGCTCAAGCCAGCCGGCCCTTTACTTATGACACAGGCGCATGCTTGGCACTGCTTTGTTGATGCACGTGCGGCTTCTGCGCACACAATTCACAAACACAGAAAATAATTTTTTTTTGGTTTGGACTGGAGTGTACTTTGGGGGTTACAGCACCCTTTAACGGTCAAGCCAGCCGGCCCTTTACTTATGACACAGGCACACGCTTGGCACTACTTTGTTGATGCATGTGCGGCTGCTGCGCACACAATTCACAAACACAGAAAAAATATTTTGTTATTTGGTTTGGAGTGTACTTTGGGGGTTAAAGCACCCTTTAACGGTCAAGCCAGCCGGCCCTTTACTTATGACACAGGCGCACGCTTGGCACTACTTTGTTGATGCACGTGCGGCTACTGCGCACACAATTCACAAACACAGAGAATAATTTTTTTTTTGGTTTGGACTGGAGTGTACTTTAGGGGTTACAGCACCCTTTAACGGTCAAGCCAGCCGGTCATTTACTTATGACACAGGCGCACGCTTGGCACTACTTTGTTGATGCATGTGCGGCTGCTGCGCACACAATTCACAAACACAGAAAAAATATTTTGTTATTTGGTTTGGAGTGTACTTTGGGGGTTACAGCACCCTTTAACGGTCAAGCCAGCCGGCCCTTTACTTATGACACAGGCGCACGCTTGGCACTACTTTGTTGATGCACGTGCAGCTACTGCGCACACAATTCACAAACACAGAAAATAATTTTTTTTTTGGTTTGGACTGGAGTGTACTTTGGGGGTTACAGCACCCTTTAATGGTCAAGCCAGCCGGACCTTTACTTATAACACAGGCGCACGCTTGGCACTACTTTGTTGATGCACGTGCGGCTACTGCGCACACAATTCACAAACACAGAAAATATATATTTTTTTGGTTTGGACTGGAGTGTACTTTGGGGGTTACAGCACCCTTTAACGGTCAAGCCAGCTGGCCCTTTACTTATGACACAGGCGCACGCTTGGCACTACTTTGTTGATGCACGTGCGGCTACTGCGCACACAATTCACAAACACAGAAATAATATTTTGTTATTTGGTTTGGAGTGTACTTTGGGGGTTACAGCACCCTTTAACGGTCAAGCCAGCTGGCCCTTTACTTATGACACAGGCGCACGCTTGGCACTACTTTGATGATGCACGTGCGACTACTGCGCACACAATTCACAAACACAGAAAATAATTTTTTTTTTGGTTTGGACTGGAGTGTACTTTGGGGTTACAGCACCCTTTAACGGTCAAGCCAGCCGGCCTTTTACTTATGACACAGGCGCACGCTTGGCACTACTTTGTTGATGCACGTGCGGCTACTGCGCACACAATTCACAAACACAGTAAATAATTTTTTTTTTTGTTTGGACTGGAGTGTACTTTGGGGGTTACAGCACCCTTTAACGCTCAAGCCAGCCGGCCCTTTACTTATGACACAGGCGCATGCTTGGCACTACTTTGTTGATGCACGTGCGGCTTCTGCGGACACAATTCACAAACACAGAAAATAATTTTTTTTTTGGTTTGGACTGGAGTGTACTTTGGGGGTTACAGCACCCTTTAACGGTCAAGCCAGCCGGCCCTTTACTTATGACACAGGCACACGCTTGGCACTACTTTGTTGATGCATGTGCGGCTGCTGCGCACACAATTCACAAACACAGAAAAAAAATTTTGTTATTTGGTTTGGAGTGTACTTTGGGGGTTAAAGCACCCTTTAACGGTCAAGCCAGCCGGCCCTTTACTTATGACACAGGCGCACGCTTTGCACTACTTTGTTGATGCACGTGCGGCTACTGCGCACACAATTCACAAACACAGAAAAAATATTTTGTTATTTGGTTTGGAGTGTACTTTGGGGGTTACAGCACCCTTTAACGGTCAAGCCAGCCGGCCCTTTACTTATGACACAGGCGCACGCTTGGCACTACTTTGTTGATGCACGTGCGGCTACTGCGCACACAATTCACAAACACAGAAAAAATATTTTGTTATTTGGTTTGTAGTGTACTTTGGGGGTTACAGCACCCTTTAACAGTCAAGCCAGCCGGCACTTTACTTATGACACAGGCGCACGCTTGGCACTACTTTGTTGATGCACGTGCGGCTACTGCGCACACAATTCACAAACACAGAAAAAATATTTTGTTATTTGGTTTGAAGTGTACTTTGGGGGTTACAGCACCCTTTAACAGTCAAGCCAGCCGGCACTTTACTTATGACACAGGCGCACGCTTGGCACTACTTTGATGATACACGTGCGGCTAATGCGCACACAATTCACAAACACAGAAAATTATTTTATTTTGGTTTGGACTGGAGTGTACTTTGGGGGTTACAGCACCCTTTAACGGTCAAGCCAGCCGGCCCTTTACTTATGACACAGGCGCACGCTTGGCACTACTTTGTTGATGCACGTGCGGCTACTGCGCATACAATTCACAAACACAGAAAATATATATTTTTTTGTTTTGGACTGGAGTGTACTTTGGGGGTTACAGCACCCTTTAACGGTCAAGCCAGCCGGCCCTTTACTTATGACACAGGCGCACGCTTGGCACTACTTTGTTAATGCACGTGCGGCTACTGCGCACACAATTCACAAACAGAGAAAAAATATTTTGATATTTGGTTTGGAGTGTACTTTGGGGGTTACAGCACCCTTTAACAGTCAAGCCAGCCGGCCCTTTACTTATGACACAGGCGCACGCTTGGCACTACTTTGATGATGCACGTGCGGCTACTGCGCACACAATTCACAAACACAGAAAATAAATTTTTTTTTGGTTTGGACTGGAGTGTACTTTAGTGTTTACAGCACCTTTTAACGGTCAAGCCAGCCGGCCCTTTACTTATGACACAGGTGCACGCTTGGCACTACTTTGTTGATGCACGTGCGGCTACTGCGCACACAATTCACAAACACAGAAAAAATATTTTGTTATTTGGTCTGGAGTGTACTTTGGGGGTTACAGCACCCTTTAACGGTCAAGCCAGCCGGCCCTTTACTTATGACACAGGCACACGCTTGGCACTACTTTGTTAATGCACGTGCGGCTACTGCGCACACAATTCACAAATACAGAAAAAATATTTAGTTATTTGGTTTGGAGTGTACTTTGGGGGTTACAGCACCCTTTATTGGTCAAGCCAGCCGTCCCTTTACTTATGACACAGGCGCACGCTTGGCACTACTTTGATGATGCACGTGCGGCTACTGCGCACACAATTCACAAACACAGAAAAAAAATTTTTTTTGGGTTTGGACTGGAGTGTACTTTGGGGGTTACAGCACCCTTTAATGGTCAAGCCAGCCGGCCCTTTACTTATGACACAGGCGCACGCTTGGCACTACTTTGTTGATGCACGTGCGGCTACTGCGCACACAATTCACAAACACAGAAAAAATATTTTGTTATTTGGTTTGTTGTGTACTTTGGGGGTTACAGCACCCTTTAACGGTCAAGCCAGCCAGCCCTTTACTTATGACACAGGCGCACGCTTGGCACTACTTTGTTGATGCACGTGCGGCTTCTGCGCACACAATTCACAAACACAGAAAAAATATTTTGCTATTTGGTTTGGAGTGTACTTTGGGGGTTAAAGCACCCTTTAACGGTCAAGCCACCCGGCCCTTTACTTATGACACAGGCGCACGCTTGGCACTACTTTGTTGATGCACGTGCCGCTACTGTGCACACAATTCACAAACACAGAGAATAATTTTTTTTTTGGTTTGGACTGGAGTGTACTTTGGGGGTTACAGCACCCTTTAACGGTCAAGCCAGCCGGCCATTTACTTATGACACAGGTGCACGCTTGGCACTACTTTGTTGATGCACATGCGGCTACTGCGCACACAATTCACAAACACAGAAATTTTTTTTTTTTTTGGTTTGGACTGGAGTGTACTTTGGGGGTTACAGCACCCTTTAACGGTCAAGCCAGCCGGCCCTTTACTTATGACACAGGCGCACGCTGGCACTACTTTGTTGATGCACGTGCGGCTACTGCGCACACAATTCACAAACACGGAAAAAAAATTTTTTTTTGGTTTGGACTGGAGTGTTCTTTGGGGGTTATAGCACCCTTTAATGGTCAAGCCAGCTGGCCCTTTACTTATGACACAGGCGCACGCTTGGCACTACTTTGTTGATGCACGTGCGGCTGCTGCGCACACAATTCACAAACAGAAAAAATATTTTGTTATTTGTTTTGGAGTGTACTTTGGGGGTTACAGCACCCTTTAACGGTCAAGCCAGCCTGCCCTTTACTTATGACACAGGCGCACGCTTGGCACTACTTTGTTGATGCACGTGCGGCTACTGCGCACACAATTCACAAACACAGAAAAAATATTTTGTTATTTGGTTTGGAGTGTACTTTGGGGGTTACAGCACCCTTTAATGGTCAAGCCAGCTGGCCCTTTACTTATGACACAGGCGCACGCTTGGCACTACTTTGTTGATGCACGTGCGGCTACTGCGCACACAATTCACAAACACAGAAAATATATATTTTCTTGGTTTGGACTGGAGTGTACTTTGGGGGTTACAGCATCCTTTAACGGTCAAGCCAGCTGGCCCTTTACTTATGACACAGGCGCACGCTTGGCACTACTTTGTTGATGCACGTGCGGCTACTGCGCACACAATTCACAAACACAGAAAAAATATTTTGTTATTTGGTTTGGAGTGTACTTTGGGGGTTACAGCACCCTTTAACGGTCAAGCCAGCTGGCCCTTTACTTATGACACAGGCGCATGCTTGGCACTACTTTGATGATGCACGTGCGGCTACTGCGCACACAATTCACAAACACAGAAAATAATTTTTTTTTGGTTTGGACTGGAATGTACTTTGGGGTTACAGTACCCTTTAACGGTCAAGCCAGCCGGCCTTTTACTTATGACACAGGCGCACGCTTGGCACTACTTTGTTGATGCACGTGCGGCTACTGCGCACACAATTCACAAACACAGAAAATAATTTTTTTTTGTTTGGACTGGAGTGTACTTTGGGGGTTACAGCACCCTTTAACGCTCAAGCCAGCCGGCCCTTTACTTATGACACAGGCGCATGCTTGGCACTACTTGTTGATGCACGTGCGGCTTCTGCGCACACAATTCACAAACACAGAAAATAATATTTTTTTTGGTTTGGACTGGAGTGTACTTTGGGGGTTACAGCACCCTTTAACGGTCAAGCCAGCCGGCCCTTTACTTATGACACAGGCACACGCTTGGCACTACTTTGTTGATGCATGTGCGGCTGCTGCGCACACAATTCACAAACACAGAAAAAATATTTTGTTATTTGGTTTGGAGTGTACTTTGGGGGTTAAAGCACCCTTTAACGGTCAAGCCAGCCGGCCCTTTACTTATGACACAGGCGCACGCTTGGCACTACTTTGTTGATGCACGTGCGGCTACTGCGCACACAATTCACAAACACAGAGAATAATTTTTTTTTTGGTTTGGACTGGAGTGTACTTTAGGGGTTACAGCACCCTTTAACGGTCAAGCCAGCCGGTCATTTACTTATGACACAGGCGCACGCTTGGCACTACTTTGTTGATGCACGTGCCGCTACTGCGCACACAATTCACAAACACAGAAAATATTTTTTTTTTTGGTTTGGACTGGAGTGTACTTTGGGAGTTACAGCACCCTTTAACGGTCAAGCCAGCCGGCCCTTTACTTATGACACAGGCGCACGCTGGCACTACTTTGTTGATGCACGTGCGGCTACTGCGCACACAATTCACAAACACGGAAAAAATTTTTTTTTTTGGTTTGGACTGGAGTGTACTTTGGGGGTTATAGCACCCTTTAACGGTCAAGCCAGCTGGCCCTTTACTTATGACATAGGCGCACGCTTGGCACTACTTTGTTGATGCACGTGCGGCTGCTGCGCACACAATTCACAAACACAGAAAAAATATTTTGTTATTTGGTTTGGAGTGTACTTTGGGGGTTACAGCACCCTTTAACAGTCAAGCCAGCCGGCCCTTTACTTATGACACAGGCGCACGCTTGGCACTACTTTGTTGATGCACGTGCGGCTACTGCGCACACAATTCACAATCACAGAAAAAATATTTTGTTATTTGGTTTGTAGTGTACTTTGGGGGTTACAGCACCCTTTAACAGTCAAGCCAGCCGGCACTTTACTTATGACACAGGCGCACGCTTGGCACTACTTTGTTGATGCACGTGCGGCTACTGCGCACACAATTCACAAACACAGAAAAAATATTTTGTTATTTGGTTTGTAGTGTACTTTGGGGGTTACAGCAGCCTTTAACAGTCAAGCCAGCCGGCACTTTACTTATGACACAGGCGCACGCTTGGCACTACTTTGATGATGCCCGTGCGGCTACTGCGCACACAATTCACAAACACAGAAAATAATTTTTTTTTTGGTTTGGACTGGAGTGTACTTTGGGGGTTACAGCACCCTTTAACGGTCAAGCCAGCCGGCCCTTTACTTATAACACAGGCGCACGCTTGGCACTACTTTGTTGATGCACGTGCGGCTACTGCGCATACAATTCACAAACACAGAAAATATATATTTTTTTGTTTTGGACTGGAGTGTACTTTGGGGGTTACAGCACCCTTTAACGGTCAAGCCAGCCGGCCCTTTACTTATGACACAGGCGCACGCTTGGCACTACTTTGTTAATGCACGTGCGGCTACTGCGCACACAATTCACAAACAGAGAAAAAATATTTTGATATTTGGTTTGGAGTGTACTTTGGGGGTTACAGCACCGTTTAACAGTCAAGCCAGCCGGCCCTTTACTTATGACACAGGCGCACGCTTGGCACTACTTTGATGATGCACGTGCGGCTACTGCGCACACAATTCACAAACACAGAAAATAAATTTTTTTTTGGTTTGGACTGGAGTGTACTTTAGTGTTTACAGCACCCTTTAACGGTCAAGCCAGCCGGCCCTTTACTTATGACACAGGCGCACGCTTGGCACTACTTTGTTGATGCACGTGCGGCTACTGCGCACACAATTCACAAACACAGAAAAAATATTTTGTTATTTGGTCTGGAGTGTACTTTGGGGGTTACAGCACCCTTTAACGGTCAAGCCAGCCGGCCCTTTACTTATGACACAGGCGCATGCTTGGCACTACTTTGTTGATGCACGTGCGGCTACTGCGCACACAATTCACAAACACAGAAAAAATATTTAGTTATTTGGTTTGGAGTGTACTTTGGGGGTTACAGCACCCTTTAACGGTCAAGCCAGCCGGCCCTTTACTTATGACACAGGCGCACGTTTGGCACTACTTTGTTGATGCACGTGCGGCTTCTGCGCACACAATTCACAAACACAGAAAAAATATTTTGCTATTTGGTTAGGAGTGTACTTTGGGGGTTAAAGCACCCTTTAACGGTCAAGCCAGCCGGCCCTTTACTTATGACACAGGCGCACGCTTGGCACTACTTTGTTGATGCACGTGCGGCTAATGCGCACACAATTCACAAACACAGAAAATAATTTTTTTTTGTTTGGACTGGAGTGTACTTTGGGGGTTACAGCACCCTTTAACGCTCAAGCCAGCCGGCCCTTTACTTATGACACAGGCGCATGCTTGGCACTACTTGTTGATGCACGTGCGGCTTCTGCGCACACAATTCACAAACACAGAAAATAATATTTTTTTTGGTTTGGACTGGAGTGTACTTTGGGGGTTACAGCACCCTTTAACGGTCAAGCCAGCCGGCCCTTTACTTATGACACAGGCACACGCTTGGCACTACTTTGTTGATGCATGTGCGGCTGCTGCGCACACAATTCACAAACACAGAAAAAATATTTTGTTATTTGGTTTGGAGTGTACTTTGGGGGTTAAAGCACCCTTTAACGGTCAAGCCAGCCGGCCCTTTACTTATGACACAGGCGCACGCTTGGCACTACTTTGTTGATGCACGTGCGGCTACTGCGCACACAATTCACAAACACAGAGAATAATTTTTTTTTTGGTTTGGACTGGAGTGTACTTTAGGGGTTACAGCACCCTTTAACGGTCAAGCCAGCCGGTCATTTACTTATGACACAGGCGCACGCTTGGCACTACTTTGTTGATGCACGTGCCGCTACTGCGCACACAATTCACAAACACAGAAAATATTTTTTTTTTTGGTTTGGACTGGAGTGTACTTTGGGAGTTACAGCACCCTTTAACGGTCAAGCCAGCTGGCCCTTTACTTATGACATAGGCGCACGCTTGGCACTACTTTGTTGATGCACGTGCGGCTGCTGCGCACACAATTCACAAACACAGAAAAAATATTTTGTTATTTGGTTTGGAGTGTACTTTGGGGGTTACAGCACCCTTTAACAGTCAAGCCAGCCGGCCCTTTACTTATGACACAGGCGCACGCTTGGCACTACTTTGTTGATGCACGTGCGGCTACTGCGCACACAATTCACAATCACAGAAAAAATATTTTGTTATTTGGTTTGTAGTGTACTTTGGGGGTTACAGCACCCTTTAACAGTCAAGCCAGCCGGCACTTTACTTATGACACAGGCGCACGCTTGGCACTACTTTGTTGATGCACGTGCGGCTACTGCGCACACAATTCACAAACACAGAAAAAATATTTTGTTATTTGGTTTGTAGTGTACTTTGGGGGTTACAGCACCCTTTAACAGTCAAGCCAGCCGGCACTTTACTTATGACACAGGCGCACGCTTGGCACTACTTTGATGATGCCCGTGCGGCTACTGCGCACACAATTCACAAACACAGAAAATAATTTTTTTTTGGTTTGGACTGGAGTGTACTTTGGGGGTTACAGCACCCTTTAACGGTCAAGCCAGCCGGCCCTTTACTTATAACACAGGCGCACGCTTGGCACTACTTTGTTGATGCACGTGCGGCTACTGCGCATACAATTCACAAACACAGAAAATATATATTTTTTTGTTTTGGACTGGAGTGTACTTTGTGGGTTACAGCACCCTTTAACGGTCAAGCCAGCCGGCCCTTTACTTATGACACAGGCGCACGCTTGGCACTACTTTGTTAATGCACGTGCGGCTACTGCGCACACAATTCACAAACAGAGAAAAAATATTTTGATATTTGGTTTGGAGTGTACTTTGGGGGTTACAGCACCGTTTAACAGGCAAGCCAGCCGGCCCTTTACTTATGACACAGGCGCACGCTTGGCACTACTTTGATGATGCACGTGCGGCTACTGCGCACACAATTCACAAACACAGAAAATAACATTTTTTTTGGTTTGGACTGGAGTGTACTTTAGTGTTTACAGCACCCTTTAACGGTCAAGCCAGCCGGCCCTTTACTTATGACACAGGCGCACGCTTGGCACTACTTTGTTGATGCACGTGCGGCTACTGCGCACACAATTCACAAACACAGAAAAAATATTTTGTTATTTGGTCTGGAGTGTACTTTGGGGGTTACAGCACCCTTTAACGGTCAAGCCAGCCGGCCCTTTACTTATGACACAGGCGCATGCTTGGCACTACTTTGTTGATGCACGTGCGGCTACTGCGCACACAATTCACAAACACAGAAAAAATATTTAGTTATTTGGTTTGGAGTGTACTTTGGGGGTTACAGCACCCTTTAACGGTCAAGCCAGCCGGCCCTTTACTTATGACACAGGCGCACGTTTGGCACTACTTTGTTGATGCACGTGCGGCTTCTGCGCACACAATTCACAAACACAGAAAAAATATTTTGCTATTTGGTTAGGAGTGTACTTTGGGGGTTAAAGCACCCTTTAACGGTCAAGCCAGCCGGCCCTTTACTTATGACACAGGCGCACGCTTGGCACTACTTTGTTGATGCACGTGCGGCTAATGCGCACACAATTCACAAACACAGAAAATAATTTTTTTTTGGTTTGGACTGGAGTGTACTTTGGGGGTTACAGCACCCTTTAACGGTCAAGCCAGCTGGCCCTTTACTTATGACACAGGCGCACGCTTGGCACTACTTTGTTGATGCACGTGCGGCTACTGCGCACACAATTCACAAACACAGGAAAAATATTTTGTTATTTGGTTTGGAGTGTACTTTGGGGGTTACAGCACCCTTTAACGGTCAAGCCAGCCGGCCCTTTACTTATGACACAGGCGCACGCTTGGCACTACTTTGATGATGCACGTGCGGCTACTGCGCACACAATTCACAAACACAGAAAATAATTTTTTTTTTGGTTTGGACTGGAGTGTACTTTTGGGTTACAGCACCCTTTAACGGTCAAGCCAGCCGGCCTTTTCCTTATGACACAGGTGCACGCTTGGCACTACTTTGTTGATGCACGTGCGGCTACTGCGCACACAATTCACAAACACAGAAAAAATATTTTGTTATTTGGTTTGGAGTGTACTTTGGGGGTTACAGCACCCTTTAATGGTCAAGCCAGCCGGCCCTTTACTTATGACACAGGCGCACGCTTGGCACTACTTTGTTGATGCACGTGCGGCTACTGCGCACACAATTCACAAACACAGAAAATAATTTTTTTTTTGGTTTGGACTGGAGTGTACTTTGGGGGTTACAGCACCCTTTAACGGTCCAGCCAGCCGGCCCTTTACTTATAACACAGGCGCACGCTTGGCACTACTTTGTTGATGCACGTGCGGCTACTGCGCATACAATTCACAAACACAGAAAATATATATTTTTTTGTTTTGGACTGGAGTGTACTTTGGGGGTTACAGCACCCTTTAACGGTCAAGCCAGCCGGCCCCTTACTTATGACACAGGCGCACGCTTGGCACTACTTTGTTAATGCACGTGCGGCTACTGCGCACACAATTCACAAACACAGAAAAAATATTTTGTTATTTGGTTTGGAGTGTACTTTGGGGGTTACAGCACCCTTTAACAGTCAAGCCAGCCGGCCCTTTACTTATGACACAGGCGCACGCTTGGCACTACTTTGATGATGCACGTGCGGCTACTGCGCACACAATTCACAAACACAGAAAATAAATTTTTTTTTGGTTTGGACTGGAGTGTACTTTAGTGTTTACAGCACCCTTTAATGGTCAAGCCAGCTGGCCCTTTACTTATGACACAGGCGCACGCTTGGCACTACTTTGTTGATGCACGTGCGGCTACTGCGCACACAATTCACAAACACAGAAAAAATATTTTGTTATTTGGTTTGGAGTGTACTTTGGGGGTTACAGCACCCTTTAACGGTCAAGCCAGCCGGCCCTTTACTTATGACACAGGCGCATGCTTGGCACTACTTTGCTGATGCACGTGCGGCTTCTGCGCACACAATTCACAAACACAGAAAAAATATTTTGTTATTTGGTTTGGAGTGTACTTTGGGGGTTACAGCACCCTTTAACGGTCAAGCCAGCTGGCCATTTACTTATGACACAGGCGCACGCTTGGCACTACTTTGTTGATGCACATGCGGCTACTGCGCACACAATTCACAAACACAGAAAATATTTTTTTTTTTGGTTTGGACTGGAGTGTACTTTGGGGGTTACAGCACCCTTTAACGGTCAAGCCAGCCGGCCCTTTACTTATGACACAGGCGCACGCTGGCACTACTTTGTTGATGCACGTGCGGCTACTGCGCACACAATTCACAAACACGGAAAAAAAATATTTTTTTGGTTTGGACTGGAGTGTACTTTGGGGGTTATAGCACCCTTTAATGGTCAAGCCAGCCGGCCCTTTACTTATGACACAGGCGCACGCTTGGCACTACTTTGTTGATGCAAGTGCGGCTGCTGCGTACACAATTCACAAACACAGAAAATAAATTTTTTTTTGGTTTGGACTGGAGTGTACTTTGGGGGTTACAGCACCCTTTAACGGTCAAGCCAGCCGGCCCTTTACTTATGACACAGGCGCACGCTTGGCACTACTTTGTTGATGCACGTGCGGCTGCTGCGCACACAATTCACAAACACAGAAAAAATATTTTGTTATTTGGTTTGGAGTGTACTTTGGGGGTTACAGCACCCTTTAACGGTGAAGCCAGCTGGCCCTTTACTTATGACACAGGCGCACGCTTGGCACTACTTTGTTGATGCACGTGCGGCTACTGCGCACACAATTCACAAACACAGAAAAAATATTTTGTTATTTGGTTTGTAGTGTACTTTGGGGGTTACAGCACCCTTTAACGGTCAAGCCAGCCGGCCCTTTACTTATGACACAGGCGCACGCTTGGCACTACTTTGTTGATGCACGTGCGGCTACTGCGCACACAATTCACAAACACAGAAAATAATTTTTTTTTTGGTTTGGACTGGAGTGTACTTTGGGGGTTACAGCACCCTTTAATGGTCAAGCCAGCCGGCCCTTTACTTATAACACAGGCGCACGCTTGGCACTACTTTGTTGATGCACGTGCGGCTACCGCGCACACAATTCACAAACACAGAAAATATATATTTTTTTGGTTTGGACTGGAGTGTACTTTGGGGGTTACAGCACCCATTAACGGTCAAGCCAGCTGGCCCTTTACTTATGACACAGGCGCACGCTTGGCACTACTTTGTTGATGCACGTGCGGCTACTGCGCACACAATTCACAAACACAGAAAAAATATTTTGTTATTTGGTTTGGAGTGTACTTTGGAGGTTACAGCACCCTTTAACGGTCAAGCCAGCCGGCCCTTTACTTATGACACAGGCGCACGCTTGGCACTACTTTGATGATGCACGTGCGGCTACTGCGCACACAATTCACAAACACAGAAAATAATTTTTTTTTTGGTTTGGACTGGAGTGTACTTTGGGGTTACAGCACCCTTTAACGGTCAAGCCAGCCAGCCCTTTACTTATGACACAGGCGCACGCTTGGCTCTACTTTGTTGATGCAAGTGCGGCTACTGCGCACACAATTCACAAACACAGAAAATAATTTTTTTTTTTGTTTGGACTGGAGTGTACTTTGGGGGTTACAGCATCCTTTAACGGTCAAGCCAGCCGGCCCTTTACTTATGACACAGGCGCACGCTTGGCACTACTTTGTTGATGCACGTGCGGCTACTGCGCACACAATTCACAAACACAGAAAATAATTTTTTTTTTGGTTTGGACTGGAGTGTACTTTGGGGGTTACAGCACCCTTTAACGGTCAAGCCAGCCGGCCCTTTACTTATGACACAGGCGCACGCTTGGCACTACTTTGTTGATGCACGTGCGGCTACTGCGCACACAATTCACAAACACAGAGAATAATTTTTTTTTTGGTTGGACTGGAGTGTACTTTGGGGGTTACAGCACTCTTTAACGGTCAAGCCAGCCGGCCGTTTACTTATGACACAGGCGCACGCTTGGCACTACTTTGTTGATGCACGTGCGGCTACTGCGCACACAATTCACAAACACAGAAAATATTTTTTTTTTTGGTTTGGACTGGAGTGTACTTTGGGGGTTACAGCACCCTTTAACGGTCAAGCCAGCTGGCCCTTTACTTATGACACAGGCGCACGCTTGGCACTACTTTGTTGATGCACGTGCGGCTACTGCGCACACAATTCACAAACACAGAAAAAATATTTTGTTATTTGGTCTGGAGTGTACTTTGGGGGTTACAGCACCCTTTAACGGTCAAGCCAGCCGGCCCTTTACTTATGACACAGGCGCATGCTTGGCACTACTTTGTTGATGCACGTGCGGCTTCTGCGCACACAATTCACAAACACAGAAAAAATATTTAGTTATTTGGTTTGGAGTGTACTTTGGGGGTTACAGCACCCTTTAACGGTCAAGCCAGCCGGCCCTTTACTTATGACACAGGCGCACGTTTGGCACTACTTTGTTGATGCACGTGCGGCTTCTGCGCACACAATTCACAAACACAGAAAAAATATTTTGCTATTTGGTTAGGAGTGTACTTTGGGGGTTAAAGCACCCTTTAACGGTCAAGCCAGCCGGCCCTTTACTTATGACACAGGCGCACGCTTGGCACTACTTTGTTGATGCATGTGCGGCTAATGCGCACACAATTCACAAACACAGAAAATAATTTTTTTTTTGGTTTGGACTGGAGTGTACTTTGGGGGTTACAGCACCCTTTAACGGTCAAGCCAGCTGGCCCTTTACTTATGACACAGGCGCACGCTTGGCACTACTTTGTTGATGCACGTGCGGCTACTGCGCACACAATTCACAAACACAGGAAAAATATTTTGTTATTTGGTTTGTAGTGTACTTTGGGGGTTACAGCACCCTTTAACGGTCAAGCCAGCCGGCCCTTTACTTATGACACAGGCGCACGCTTGGCACTACTTTGATGATGCACGTGCGGCTACTGCGCACACAATTCACAAACACAGAAAATAATTTTTTTTTTGGTTTGGACTGGAGTGTACTTTTGGGTTACAGCACCCTTTAACGGTCAAGCCAGCCGGCCTTTTCCTTATGACACAGGTGCACGCTTGGCACTACTTTGTTGATGCACGTGCGGCTACTGCGCACACAATTCACAAACACAGAAAATAATTTTTTTTTTGTTTGGACTGGAGTGTACTTTGGGGGTTACAGCACCCTTTAACGGTCAAGCCAGCCGGCCCTTTACTTATGACACAGGCGCATGCTTGGCACTACTTTGTTGATGCACGTGCGGCTTCTGCGCACACAATTCACAAACACAGAAAATAATTTTTTTTTTGGTTTGGACTGGAGTGTACTTTGGGGTTACAGCACCCTTTAACGGTCAAGCCAGCCGGCCCTTTACTTATGACACAGGCACACGCTTGGCACTACTTTGTTGATGCATGTGCGGCTGCTGCGCACACAATTCACAAACACAGAAAAAATATTTTGTTATTTGGTTTGGAGTGTACTTTGGGGGTTAAAGCACCCTTTAACGGTCAAGCCAGCCGGCCCTTTACTTATGACACAGGCGCACGCTTGGCACTACTTTGTTGATGCACGTGCGGCTACTGCGCACACAATTCACAAACACAGAGAATAATTTTTTTTTTGGTTTGGATTGGAGTGTACTTTAGAGGTTACAGCACCCTTTAACGGTCAAGCCAGCCGGTCATTTACTTATGACACAGGCGCACGCTTGGCACTACTTTGTTGATGCATGTGCCTCTACTGCGCACACAATTCACAAACACAGAAAATATTTTTTTTTTTGGTTTGGACTGGAGTGTACTTTGGGGGTTACAGCACCCTTTAACGGTCAAGCCAGCCGGCCCTTTACTTATGACACAGGCGCACGCTGGCACTACTTTGTTGATGCACGTGCGGCTACTGCGCACACAATTCACAAACACGGAAAAAAAAAATTTTTTTGGTTTGGACTGGAGTGTACTTTGGGGGTTATAGCACCCTTTAACATTCAAGCCAGTTGGCCCTTTACTTATGACATAGGCGCACGCTTGGCACTACTTTGTTGATGCACGTGCGGCTGCTGCGCACACAATTCACAAACACAGAAAAAATATTTTGTTATTTGGTTTGGAGTGTACTTTGGGGGTTACAGCACCCTTTAATGGTCAAGCCAGCCGGCCCTTTACTTATGACACAGGCGCACGCTTGGCACTACTTTGTTGATGCACGTGCGGCTACTGCGCACACAATTCACAAACACAGAAAATAATTTTTTTTTTGGTTTGGACTGGAGTGTACTTTGGGGGTTACAGCACCCTTTAACGGTCCAGCCAGCCGGCCCTTTACTTATAACACAGGCGCACGCTTGGCACTACTTTGTTGATGCACGTGCGGCTACTGCGCATACAATTCACAAACACAGAAAATATATATTTTTTTGTTTTGGACTGGAGTGTACTTTGGGGGTTACAGCACCCTTTAATGGTCAAGCCAGCCGGCCCCTTACTTATGACACAGGCGCACGCTTGGCACTACTTTGTTAATGCACGTGCGGCTACTGCGCACACAATTCACAAACACAGAAAAAATATTTTGTTATTTGGTTTGGAGTGTACTTTGGGGGTTACAGCACCCTTTAACAGTCAAGCCAGCTGGCCCTTTACTTATGACACAGGCGCACGCTTGGCACTACTTTGATGATGCACGTGCGGCTACTGCGCACACAATTCACAAACACAGAAAATAAATTTTTTTTTGGTTTGGACTGGAGTGTACTTTAGTGTTTACAGCACCCTTTAATGGTCAAGCCAGCTGGCCCTTTACTTATGACACAGGCGCACGCTTGGCACTACTTTGTTGATGCACGTGCGGCTACTGCGCACACAATTCACAAACACAGAAAAAATATTTTGTTATTTGGTTTGGAGTGTACTTTGGGGGTTACAGCACCCTTTAACGGTCAAGCCAGCCGGCCCTTTACTTATGACACAGGCGCATGCTTGGCACTACTTTGCTGATGCACGTGCGGCTTCTGCGCACACAATTCACAAACACAGAAAAAAAATTTTGTTATTTGGTTTGGAGTGTACTTTGGGGGTTACAGCACCCTTTAACGGTCAAGCCAGCTGGCCATTTACTTATGACACAGGCGCACGCTTGGCACTACTTTGTTGATGCACATGCGGCTACTGCGCACACAATTCACAAACACAGAAAATATTTTTGTTTTTGGTTTGGACTGGAGTGTACTTTGGGGGTTACAGCACCCTTTAACGGTCAAGCCAGCCGGCCCTTTACTTATGACACAGGCGCACGCTGGCACTACTTTGTTGATGCACGTGCGGCTACTGCGCACACAATTCACAAACACGGAAAAAAAATATTTTTTTGGTTTGGACTGGAGTGTACTTTGGGGGTTATAGCACCCTTTAATGGTCAAGCCAGCCGGCCCTTTACTTATGACACAGGCGCACGCTTGGCACTACTTTGTTGATGCAAGTGCGGCTGCTGCGTACACAATTCACAAACACAGAAAATAAATTTTTTTTTGGTTTGGACTGGAGTGTACTTTGGGGGTTACAGCACCCTTTAACGGTCAAGCCAGCCGGCCCTTTACTTATGACACAGGCGCACGCTTGGCACTACTTTGTTGATGCACGTGCGGCTGCTGCGCACACAATTCACAAACACAGAAAAAATATTTTGTTATTTGGTTTGGAGTGTACTTTGGGGGTTACAGCACCCTTTAACGGTCAAGCCAGCTGGCCCTTTACTTATGACACAGGCGCACGCTTGGCACTACTTTGTTGATGCACGTGCGGCTACTGCGCACACAATTCACAAACACAGAAAAAATATTTTGTTATTTGGTTTGTAGTGTACTTTGGGGGTTACAGCACCCTTTAACGGTCAAGCCAGCCGGCCCTTTACTTATGACACAGGCGCACGCTTGGCACTACTTTGTTGATGCACGTGCGGCTACTGCGCACACAATTCACAAACACAGAAAATAATTTTTTTTTTGGTTTGGACTGGAGTGTACTTTGGGGGTTACAGCACCCTTTAATGGTCAAGCCAGCCGGCCCTTTACTTATAACACAGGCGCACGCTTGGCACTACTTTGTTGATGCACGTGCGGCTACCGCGCACACAATTCACAAACACAGAAAATATATATTTTTTTGGTTTGGACTGGAGTGTACTTTGGGGGTTACAGCACCCATTAACGGTCAAGCCAGCTGGCCCTTTACTTATGACACAGGCGCACGCTTGGCACTACTTTGTTGATGCACGTGCGGCTACTGCGCACACAATTCACAAACACAGAAAAAATATTTTGTTATTTGGTTTGGAGTGTACTTTGGAGGTTACAGCACCCTTTAACGGTCAAGCCAGCCGGCCCTTTACTTATGACACAGGCGCACGCTTGGCACTACTTTGATGATGCACGTGCGGCTACTGCGCACACAATTCACAAACACAGAAAATAATTTTTTTTTTGGTTTGGACTGGAGTGTACTTTGGGGTTACAGCACCCTTTAACGGTCAAGCCAGCCAGCCCTTTACTTATGACACAGGCGCACGCTTGGCTCTACTTTGTTGATGCAAGTGCAGCTACTGCGCACACAATTCACAAACACAGAAAATAATTTTTTTTTTTGTTTGGACTGGAGTGTACTTTGGGGGTTACAGCATCCTTTAACGGTCAAGCCAGCCGGCCCTTTACTTATGACACAGGCGCACGCTTGGCACTACTTTGTTGATGCACGTGCGGCTACTGCGCACACAATTCACAAACACAGAAAATAATTTTTTTTTTGGTTTGGACTGGAGTGTACTTTGGGGGTTACAGCACCCTTTAACGGTCAAGCCAGCCGGCCCTTTACTTATGACACAGGCGCACGCTTGGCACTACTTTGTTGATGCACGTGCGGCTACTGCGCACACAATTCACAAACACAGAGAATAATTTTTTTTTTGGTTTGGACTGGAGTGTACTTTGGGGGTTACAGCACTCTTTAACGGTCAAGCCAGCCGGCCGTTTACTTATGACACAGGCGCACGCTTGGCACTACTTTGTTGATGCACGTGCGGCTACTGCGCACACAATTCACAAACACAGAAAATATTTTTTTTTTTGGTTTGGACTGGAGTGTACTTTGGGGGTTACAGCACCCTTTAACGGTCAAGCCAGCTGGCCCTTTACTTATGACACAGGCGCACGCTTGGCACTACTTTGTTGATGCACGTGCGGCTACTGCGCACACAATTCACAAACAAGGAAAAAATTTTTTTTTTTGGTTTGGACTGGAGTGTACTTTGGGGGTTATAGCACCCTTTAATGGTCAAGCCAGCCGGCCCTTTACTTATGACACAGGCGCACGCTTGGCACTACTTTGTTGATGCACGTGCGGCTGCTGCGCACACAATTCACAAACACAGAAAAAATATTTTGTTATTTGGTTTGGAGTGTACTTTGGGGGTTACAGCACCCTTTAATGGTCAAGCCAGCCGGCCCTTTACTTATGACACAGGCGCACGCTTGGCACTACTTTGTTGATGCACGTGCGGCTACTGCGCACACAATTCACAAACACAGAAAATATATATTTTTTTGGTTTGGACTGGAGTGTACTTTGGGGGTTACAGCACCCTTTAACGGTCAAGCCAGCCGGCCCTTTACTTATGACACAGGCGCATGCTTGGCACTACTTTGTTGATGCACGTGCTGCTACTGCGCACACAATTCACAAACACAGAGAATAATTTTTTTTTTGGTTTGGACTGGAGAGTACTTTGGGGGTTACAGCACCCTTTAACGGTCAAGCCAGCCGGTCATTTACTTATGACACAGGCGCACGCTTGGCACTACTTTGTTGATGCACATGCGGCTACTGCGCACACAATTCACAAACACAGAAAAAATATTTTGTTATTTGGTTTGGAGTGTACTTTGGGGGTTACAGCACCCTTTAACGGTCAAGCCAGCCGGCCCTTTACTTATGACACAGGCGCACGCTTGGCACTACTTTGTTGATGCACGTGCGGCTACTGCGCACACAATTCACAAACACAGAAAAAATATTTTGTTATTTGGTTTGGAGTGTACTTTGGGGGTTACAGCACCCTTTAACGGTCAAGCCAGCCGGCCCTTTACTTATGACACAGGCGCACGCTTGGCACTACTTTGTTGATGCACGTGCGGCTACTGCGCACACAATTCACAAACACAGAAAATAATTTTTTTTATGGTTTGGACTGGAGTGTACTTTGGGGGTTACAGCACCCTTTAATGGTCAAGCCAGCCGGCCCTTTACTTATAACACAGGCGCACGCTTGGCACTACTTTGTTGATGCACGTGCGGCTACCGCGCACACAATTCACAAACACAGAAAATATATATTTTTTTGGTTTGGACTGGAGTGTACTTTGGGGGTTACAGCACCCTTTAACGGTCAAGCCAGCTGGCCCTTTACTTATGACACAGGCGCACGCTTGGCACTACTTTGTTGATGCACGTGCGGCTACTGCGCACACAATTCACAAACACAGAAAAAATATTTTGTTATTTGGTTTGGAGTGTACTTTGGGGGTTACAGCACCCTTTAACGGTCAAGCCAGCCGGCCCTTTACTTATGACACAGGCGCACGCTTGGCACTGCTTTGTTGATGCACGTGCGGCTACTGCGCACACAATTCACAAACACAGAAAATTATTTTTTTTTTGGTTTGGACTGGAGTGTACTTTGGGGGTTACAGCACCCTTTAACGGTCAAGCCAGCCGGCCCTTTACTTATGACACAGGCGCACGCTTGGCACTACTTTGTTGATGCACGTGCGGCTACTGCGCACACAATTCACAAACACAGAAAAAATATTTTGTTATTTGGTCTGGAGTGTACTTTGGGGGTTACAGCACCCTTTAACGGTCAAGCCAGCCGGCCCTTTACTTATGACACAGGCGCATGCTTGGCACTACTTTGTTGATGCACGTGCGGCTACTGTGCACACAATTCACAAACACAGAAAAAATATTTAGTTATTTGGTTTGGAGTGTACTTTGGGGGTTACAGCACCCTTTAACGGTCAAGCCAGCCGGCCCTTTACTTATGACACAGGCGCACGTTTGGCACTACTTTGTTGATGCACGTGCGGCTTCTGCGCACACAATTCACAAACACAGAAAAAATATTTTGCTATTTGGTTAGGAGTGTACTTTGGGGGTTAAAGCACCCTTTAACGGTCAAGCCAGCCGGCCCTTTACTTATGACACAGGCGCACGCTTGGCACTACTTTGTTGATGCACGTGCGGCTAATGCGCACACAATTCACAAACACAGAAAATAATTTTTTTTTTGGTTTGGACTGGAGTGTACTTTGGGGGTTACAGCACCCTTTAACGGTCAAGCCAGCTGGCCCTTTACTTATGACACAGGCGCACGCTTGGCACTACTTTGTTGATGCACGTGCGGCTACTGCGCACACAATTCACAAACACAGAAAAAATATTTTGTTATTTGGTTTGGAGTGTACTTTGGGGGTTACAGCACCCTTTAACGGTCAAGCCAGCCGGCCCTTTACTTATGACACAGGCGCACGCTTGGCACTACTTTGATGATGCACGTGCGGCTACTGCGCACACAATTCACAAACACAGAAAATAATTTTTTTTTTGGTTTGGACTGGAGTGTACTTTTGGGTTACAGCACCCTTTAACGGTCAAGCCAGCCGGCCTTTTCCTTATGACACAGGTGCACGCTTGGCACTACTTTGTTGATGCACGTGCGGCTACTGCGCACACAATTCACAAACACAGAAAATAATTTTTTTTTTGTTTGGACTGGAGTGTACTTTGGGGGTTACAGCACCCTTTAACGGTCAAGCCAGCCGGCCCTTTACTTATGACACAGGCGCATGCTTGGCACTACTTTGTTGATGCACGTGCGGCTTCTGCGCACACAATTCACAAACACAGAAAATATTTTTTTTTTTGGTTTGGACTGGAGTGTACTTTGGGGTTACAGCACCCTTTAACGGTCAAGCCAGCCGGCCCTTTACTTATTACACAGGCACACGCTTGGCACTACTTTGTTGATGCATGTGCGGCTGCTGCGCACACAATTCACAAACACAGAAAAAATATTTTGTTATTTGGTTTGGAGTGTACTTTGGGGGTTAAAGCACCCTTTAACGGTCAAGCCAGCCGGCCCTTTACTTATGACACAGGCGCACGCTTGGCACTACTTTGTTGATGCACGTGCGGCTACTGCGCACACAATTCACAAACACAGAGAATAATTTTTTTTTTGGTTTGGATTGGAGTGTACTTTAGAGGTTACAGCACCCTTTAACGGTCAAGCCAGCCGGTCATTTACTTATGACACAGGCGCACGCTTGGCACTACTTTGTTGATGCACGTGCCTCTACTGCGCACACAATTCACAAACACAGAAAATATTTTTTTTTTTGGTTTGGACTGGAGTGTACTTTGGGGGTTACAGCACCCTTTAACGGTCAAGCCAGCCGGCCCTTTACTTATGACACAGGCGCACGCTGGCACTACTTTGTTGATGCACGTGCGGCTACTGCGCACACAATTCACAAACATGGAAAAAAAAATTTTTTTTGGTTTGGACTGGAGTGTACTTTGGGGGTTATAGCACCCTTTAACAGTCAAGCCAGTTGGCCCTTTACTTATGACATAGGCGCACGCTTGGCACTACTTTGTTGATGCACGTGCGGCTGCTGCGCACACAATTCACAAACACAGAAAAAATATTTTGTTATTTGGTTTGGAGTGTACTTTGGGGGTTACAGCACCCTTTAATGGTCAAGCCAGCCGGCCCTTTACTTATGACACAGGCGCACGCTTGGCACTACTTTGTTGATGCACGTGCGGCTACTGCGCACACAATTCACAAACACAGAAAAAATATTTTGTTATTTGGTTTGTAGTGTACTTTGGGGGTTAGAGCACCCTTTAACAGTCAAGCCAGCCGGCACTGTACTTATGACACAGGCGCACGCTTGGCACTACTTTGTTGATGCACGTGCGGCTACTGCGCACACAATTCACAAACACAGAAAATAATTTTTTTTTTGGTTTGGACTGGAGTGTACTTTGGGGGTTACAGCACCCTTTAACGGTCCAGCCAGCCGGCCCTTTACTTATAACACAGGCGCACGCTTGGCACTACTTTGTTGATGCACGTGCGGCTACTGCGCATACAATTCACAAACACAGAAAATATATATTTTTTTGTTTTGGACTGGAGTGTACTTTGGGGGTTACAGCACCCTTTAACGGTCAAGCCAGCCGGCCCCTTACTTATGACACAGGCGCACGCTTGGCACTACTTTGTTAATGCACGTGCGGCTACTGCGCACACAATTCACAAACACAGAAAAAATATTTTGTTATTTGGTTTGGAGTGTACTTTGGGGGTTACAGCACCCTTTAACAGTCAAGCCAGCCGGCCCTTTACTTATGACACAGGCGCACGCTTGGCACTACTTTGATGATGCACGTGCGGCTACTGCGCACACAATTCACAAACACAGAAAATAAATTTTTTTTTGGTTTGGACTGGAGTGTACTTTAGTGTTTACAGCACCCTTTAATGGTCAAGCCAGCTGGCCCTTTACTTATGACACAGGCGCACGCTTGGCACTACTTTGTTGATGCACGTGCGGCTACTGCGCACACAATTCACAAACACAGAAAAAATATTTTGTTATTTGGTTTGGAGTGTACTTTGGGGGTTACAGCACCCTTTAACGGTCAAGCCAGCCGGCCCTTTACTTATGACACAGGCGCATGCTTGGCACTACTTTGCTGATGCACGTGCGGCTTCTGCGCACACAATTCACAAACACAGAAAAAATATTTTGTTATTTGGTTTGGAGTGTACTTTGGGGGTTACAGCACCCTTTAACGGTCAAGCCAGCTGGCCATTTACTTATGACACAGGCGCACGCTTGGCACTACTTTGTTGATGCACATTCGGCTACTGCGCACACAATTCACAAACACAGAAAATATTTTTTTTTTTGGTTTGGACTGGAGTGTACTTTGGGGGTTACAGCACCCTTTAACGGTCAAGCCAGCCGGCCCTTAACTTATGACACAGGCGCACGCTGGCACTACTTTGTTGATGCACGTGCGGCTACTGCGCACACAATTCACAAACACGGAAAAAAAATATTTTTTTGGTTTGGACTGGAGTGTACTTTGGGGGTTATAGCACCCTTTAATGGTCAAGCCAGCCGGCCCTTTACTTATGACACAGGCGCACGCTTGGCACTACTTTGTTGATGCAAGTGCGGCTGCTGCGTACACAATTCACAAACACAGAAAATAAATTTTTTTTTGGTTTGGACTGGAGTGTACTTTGGGGGTTACAGCACCCTTTAACGGTCAAGCCAGCCGGCCCTTTACTTATGACACAGGCGCACGCTTGGCACTACTTTGTTGATGCACGTGCGGCTACTGCGCACACAATTCACAAAAACAGAAAAAATATTTTGTTATTTGGTTTGGAGTGTACTTTGGGGGTTACAGCACCCTTTAACGGTCAAGCCAGCCGGCCCTTTACTTATGACACAGGCGCACGCTTGGCACTACTTTGTTGATGCACGTGCAGCTACTGCGCACACAATTCACAAACACAGAAAATAATTTTTTTTTTGGTTTGGACTGGAGTGTACTTTGGGGGTTACAGCACCCTTTAATGGTCAAGCCAGCCGGCCCTTTACTTATAACACAGGCGCACGCTTGGCACTACTTTGTTGATGCACGTGCGGCTACCGCGCACACAATTCACAAACACAGAAAATATATATTTTTTTGGTTTGGACTGGAGTGTACTTTGGGGGTTACAGCACCCATTAACGGTCAAGCCAGCTGGCCCTTTACTTATGACACAGGCGCACGCTTGGCACTACTTTGTTGATGCACGTGCGGCTACTGCGCACACAATTCACAAACACAGAAAAAATATTTTGTTATTTGGTTTGGAGTGTACTTTGGAGGTTACAGCACCCTTTAACGGTCAAGCCAGCCGGCCCTTTACTTATGACACAGGCGCACGCTTGGCACTACTTTGATGATGCACGTGCGGCTACTGCGCACACAATTCACAAACACAGAAAATAATTTTTTTTTTGGTTTGGACTGGAGTGTACTTTGGGGTTACAGCACCCTTTAACGGTCAAGCCAGCCAGCCCTTTACTTATGACACAGGCGCACGCTTGGCTCTACTTTGTTGATGCAAGTGCGCCTACTGCGCACACAATTCACAAACACAGAAAAAATATTTTGTTATTTGGTTTGGAGTGTACTTTGGGGGTTACAGCACCCTTTAACAGTCAAGCCAGCCGGCCCTTTACTTATGACACAGGCGCACGCTTGGCACTACTTTGATGATGCACGTGCGGCTACTGCGCACACAATTCACAAACACAGAAAATAAATTTTTTTTTGGTTTGGACTGGAGTGTACTTTAGTGTTTACAGCACCCTTTAATGGTCAAGCCAGCTGGCCCTTTACTTATGACACAGGCGCACGCTTGGCACTACTTTGTTGATGCACGTGCGGCTACTGCGCACACAATTCACAAACACAGAAAAAATATTTTGTTATTTGGTTTGGAGTGTACTTTGGGGGTTACAGCACCCTTTAACGGTCAAGCCAGCCGGCCCTTTACTTATGACACAGGCGCATGCTTGGCACTACTTTGCTGATGCACGTGCGGCTTCTGCGCACACAATTCACAAACACAGAAAAAATATTTTGTTATTTGGTTTGGAGTGTACTTTGGGGGTTACAGCACCCTTTAACGGTCAAGCCAGCTGGCCATTTACTTATGACACAGGCGCACGCTTGGCACTACTTTGTTGATGCACATGCGGCTACTGCGCACACAATTCACAAACACAGAAAATATTTTTTTTTTTGGTTTGGACTGGAGTGTACTTTGGGGGTTACAGCACCCTTTAACGGTCAAGCCAGCCGGCCCTTTACTTATGACACAGGCGCACGCTGGCACTACTTTGTTGATGCACGTGCGGCTACTGCGCACACAATTCACAAACACGGAAAAAAAATATTTTTTTGGTTTGGACTGGAGTGTACTTTGGGGGTTATAGCACCCTTTAATGGTCAAGCCAGCCGGCCCTTTACTTATGACACAGGCGCACGCTTGGCACTACTTTGTTGATGCAAGTGCGGCTGCTGCGTACACAATTCACAAACACAGAAAATAAATTTTTTTTTGGTTTGGACTGGAGTGTACTTTGGGGGTTACAGCACCCTTTAACGGTCAAGCCAGCCGGCCCTTTACTTATGACACAGGCGCACGCTTGGCACTACTTTGTTGATGCACGTGCGGCTGCTGCGCACACAATTCACAAACACAGAAAAAATATTTTGTTATTTGGTTTGGAGTGTACTTTGGGGGTTACAGCACCCTTTAACGGTCAAGCCAGCTGGCCCTTTACTTATGACACAGGCGCACGCTTGGCACTACTTTGTTGATGCACGTGCGGCTACTGCGCACACAATTCACAAACACAGAAAAAATATTTTGTTATTTGGTTTGTAGTGTACTTTGGGGGTTACAGCACCCTTTAACGGTCAAGCCAGCCGGCCCTTTACTTATGACACAGGCGCACGCTTGGCACTACTTTGTTGATGCACGTGCGGCTACTGCGCACACAATTCACAAACACAGAAAATAATTTTTTTTTTGGTTTGGACTGGAGTGTACTTTGGGGGTTACAGCACCCTTTAATGGTCAAGCCAGCCGGCCCTTTACTTATAACACAGGCGCACGCTTGGCACTACTTTGTTGATGCACGTGCGGCTACCGCGCACACAATTCACAAACACAGAAAATATATATTTTTTTGGTTTGGACTGGAGTGTACTTTGGGGGTTACAGCACCCATTAACGGTCAAGCCAGCTGGCCCTTTACTTATGACACAGGCGCACGCTTGGCACTACTTTGTTGATGCACGTGCGGCTACTGCGCACACAATTCACAAACACAGAAAAAATATTTTGTTATTTGGTTTGGAGTGTACTTTGGAGGTTACAGCACCCTTTAACGGTCAAGCCAGCCGGCCCTTTACTTATGACACAGGCGCACGCTTGGCACTACTTTGATGATGCACGTGCGGCTACTGCGCACACAATTCACAAACACAGAAAATAATTTTTTTTTTGGTTTGGACTGGAGTGTACTTTGGGGTTACAGCACCCTTTAACGGTCAAGCCAGCCAGCCCTTTACTTATGACACAGGCGCACGCTTGGCTCTACTTTGTTGATGCAAGTGCGGCTACTGCGCACACAATTCACAAACACAGAAAATAATTTTTTTTTTTGTTTGGACTGGAGTGTACTTTGGGGGTTACAGCATCCTTTAACGGTCAAGCCAGCCGGCCCTTTACTTATGACACAGGCGCACGCTTGGCACTACTTTGTTGATGCACGTGCGGCTATGCGCACACAATTCACAAACACAGAAAATAATTTTTTTTTTGGTTTGGACTGGAGTGTACTTTGGGGGTTACAGCACCCTTTAACGGTCAAGCCAGCCGGCCCTTTACTTATGACACAGGCGCACGCTTGGCACTACTTTGTTGATGCACGTGCGGCTACTGCGCACACAATTCACAAACACAGAGAATAATTTTTTTTTTGGTTTGGACTGGAGTGTACTTTGGGGGTTACAGCACTCTTTAACGGTCAAGCCAGCCGGCCGTTTACTTATGACACAGGCGCACGCTTGGCACTACTTTGTTGATGCACGTGCGGCTACTGCGCACACAATTCACAAACACAGAAAATATTTTTTTTTTTGGTTTGGACTGGAGTGTACTTTGGGGGTTACAGCACCCTTTAACGGTCAAGCCAGCTGGCCCTTTACTTATGACACAGGCGCACGCTTGGCACTACTTTGTTGATGCACGTGCGGCTACTGCGCACACAATTCACAAACAAGGAAAAAATTTTTTTTTTTGGTTTGGACTGGAGTGTACTTTGGGGGTTATAGCACCCTTTAATGGTCAAGCCAGCCGGCCCTTTACTTATGACACAGGCGCACGCTTGGCACTACTTTGTTGATGCACGTGCGGCTGCTGCGCACACAATTCACAAACACAGAAAAAATATTTTGTTATTTGGTTTGGAGTGTACTTTGGGGGTTACAGCACCCTTTAATGGTCAAGCCAGCCGGCCCTTTACTTATGACACAGGCGCACGCTTGGCACTACTTTGTTGATGCACGTGCGGCTACTGCGCACACAATTCACAAACACAGAAAATATATATTTTTTTGGTTTGGACTGGAGTGTACTTTGGGGGATACAGCACCCTTTAACGGTCAAGCCAGCCGGCCCTTTACTTATGACACAGGCGCATGCTTGGCACTACTTTGTTGATGCACGTGCTGCTACTGCGCACACAATTCACAAACACAGAGAATAATTTTTTTTTTGGTTTGGACTGGAGAATACTTTGGGGGTTACAGCACCCTTTAACGGTCAAGCCAGCCGGTCATTTACTTATGACACAGGCGCACGCTTGGCACTACTTTGTTGATGCACATGCGGCTACTGCGCACACAATTCACAAACACAGAAAAAATATTTTGTTATTTGGTTTGGAGTGTACTTTGGGGGTTACAGCACCCTTTAACGGTCAAGCCAGCCGGCCCTTTACTTATGACACAGGCGCACGCTTGGCACTACTTTGTTGATGCACGTGCGGCTACTGCGCACACAATTCACAAACACAGAAAAAATATTTTGTTATTTGGTTTGGAGTGTACTTTGGGGGTTACAGCACCCTTTAACGGTCAAGCCAGCCAGCCCTTTACTTATGACACAGGCGCACGCTTGGCACTACTTTGTTGATGCACGTGCGGCTACTGCGCACACAATTCACAAACACAGAAAATAATTTTTTTTTTGGTTTGGACTGGAGTGTACTTTGGGGGTTACAGCACCCTTTAATGGTCAAGCCAGCCGGCCCTTTACTTATAACACAGGCGCACGCTTGGCACTACTTTGTTGATGCACGTGCGGCTACCGCGCACACAATTCACAAACACAGAAAATATATATTTTTTTGGTTTGGACTGGAGTGTACTTTGGGGGTTACAGCACCCTTTAACGGTCAAGCCAGCTGGCCCTTTACTTATGACACAGGCGCACGCTTGGCACTACTTTGTTGATGCACGTGCGGCTACTGCGCACACAATTCACAAACACAGAAAAAATATTTTGTTATTTGGTTTGGAGTGTACTTTGGGGGTTACAGCACCCTTTAACGGTCAAGCCAGCCGGCCCTTTACTTATGACACAGGCGCACGCTTGGCACTGCTTTGTTGATGCACGTGCGGCTACTGCGCACACAATTCACAAACACAGAAAATTAATTTTTTTTTGGTTTGGACTGGAGTGTACTTTGGGGGTTACAGCACCCTTTAACGGTCAAGCCAGCCGGCCCTTTACTTATGACACAGGCGCACGCTTGGCACTACTTTGTTGATGCATGTGCGTCTACTGCGCACACAATTCACAAACACAGAAAATATATATTTTTTTGGTTTGGACTGGAGTGTACTTTGGGGGTTACAGCACCCTTTAACGGTCAAGCCAGCCGGCCCTTTACTTATGACACAGGCGCACGCTTGGCACTACTTTGTTGATGCACGTGCAGCTACTGCGCACACAATTCACAAACACAGAAAAAATATTTTGTTATTTGGTTTGGAGTGTACTTTGGGGGTTACAGCACCCTTTAACGGTCAAGCCAGCCGGCCCTTTACTTATGACACAGGCGCACGCTTGGCACTGCTTTGTTGATGCACGTGCGGCTACTGCGCACACAATTCACAAACACAGAAAATTATTTTTTTTTTGGTTTGGACTGGAGTGTACTTTGGGGGTTACAGCACCCTTTAACGGTCAAGCCAGCTGGCCCTTTACTTATGACACAGGCGCACGCTTGGCACTACTTTGTTGATGCACGTGCGGCTACTGCGCACACAATTCACAAACACAGAAAATATTTTTTTTTTTGGTTTGGACTGGAGTGTACTTTGGGGGTTACAGCACCCTTTAACGGTCAAGCCAGCCGGCCCTTTACTTATGACACAGGCACACGCTTGGCACTAGTTTGTTGATGCACGTGCGGCTACTGCGCACACAATTCACAAACACAGAAAAAATATTTTGTTATTTGGTTTGGAGTGTACTTTGGGGGTTACAGCACCCTTTAACGGTCAAGCCAGCTGGCCCTTTACTTATGACACAGGCGCACGCTGGCACTACTTTGTTGATGCACGTGCGGCTACTGCGCACACAATTCACAAACACAGAAAATAATTTTTTTTTTGGTTTGGACTGGAGTGTACTTTGGGGGTTACAGCACCCTTTAACGGTCAAGCCAGCTGGCCCTTTACTTATGACACAGGCACACGCTTGGCACTAGTTTGTTGATGCACGTGCGGCTACTGCGCACACAATTCACAAACACAGAAAAAATATTTTGTTATTTGGTTTGGAGTGTACTTTGGGGGTTACAGCACCCTTTAACGGTCAAGCCAGCTGGCCCTTTACTTATGACACAGGCGCACGCTGGCACTACTTTGTTGATGCACGTGCGGCTACTGCGCACACAATTCACAAACACAGAAAATAATTTTTTTTTTGGTTTGGACTGGAGTGTACTTTGGGGGTTACAGCACCCTTTAATGGTCAAGCCAGCTGGCCCTTTACTTATGACACAGGCGCACGCTTGGCACTACTTTGTTGATGCATGTGCGGCTTCTGCGCACACAATTCACAAACACAGAAAATAATTTTTTTTTTGGTTTGGACTGGAGTGTACTTTGGGGGTTACAGCACCCTTTAACGGTCAAGCCAGCCGGCCCTTTACTTATGACACAGGCACACGCTTGGCACTACTTTGTTGATGCATGTGCGGCTGCTGCGCACACAATTCACAAACAAAGAAAAAATATTTTGTTATTTGGTTTGGAGTGTACTTTGGGGGTTACAGCACCCTTTAACGGTCAAGCCAGCCGGCCCTTTACTTATGACACAGGCGCATGCTTGGCACTACTTTGTTGATGCACGTGCGGCTACTGCGCACACAATTCACAAACACAGAGAATAATTTTTTTTTTGGTTTGGACTGGAGAGTACTTTGGGGGTTACAGCACCCTTTAACGGTCAAGCCAGCCGGCCCTTTACTTATGACACAGGCGCACGCTTGGCACTACTTTGTTGATGCAAGTGCGGCTACTGCGCACACAATTCACAAACACAGAAAATAATTTTTTTTTTGTTTGGACTGGAGTGTACTTTGGGGGTTACAGCATCCTTTAATGGTCAAGCCAGCCGGCCCTTTACTTATGACACAGGCGCACGCTTGGCACTACTTTGTTGATGCACGTGCGGCTACTGCGCACACAATTCACAAACACAGAAAATAATTTTTTTTTTGGTTTGGACTGGAGTGTACTTTGGGGGTTACAGCACCCTTTAACGGTCAAGCCAGCTGGCCCTTTACTTATGACACAGGCGCACGCTTGGCACTACTTTGTTGATGCACGTGCGGCTACTGCGCACACAATTCACTAACACAGAAAATATTTTTTTTTTTGGTTTGGACTGGAGTGTACTTTGGGGGTTACAGCACCCTTTAACAGTCAAGCCAGCTGGCCCATTACTTATGACACAGGCGCACGCTTGGCACTACTTTGTTGATGCACGTGCGGCTACTGCGCACACAATTCACAAACAAGGAAAAAAATTTTTTTTTTGGTTTGGACTGGAATGTACTTTGGGGGATATAGCACCCTTTAATGGTCAAGCCAGCCGGCCCTTTACTTATGACACAGGCGCACGCTTGGCACTACTTTGTTGATGCACGTGCGGCTACTGCGCACACAATTCACAAACACAGAAAAAATATTTTGTTATTTGGTTTGGAGTGTACTTTGGGGGTTACAGCACCCTTTAATGGTCAAGCCAGCTGGCCCTTTACTTATGACACAGGCGCACGCTTGGCACTGCTTTGTTGATGCACGTGCGGCTACTGCGCACACAATTCACAAACACAGAAAAATTTTTTTTTTTGGTTTGGATTGGAGTGTACTTTGGGGGTTACAGCACCCTTTAACGGTCAAGCCAGCTGGCCCTATACTTATGACACAGGCGCACGCTTGGCACTACTTTGTTGATGCACGTGCGGCTACTGCGCACACAATTCACAAACACAGAAAATATATATTTTTTTGGTTTGGACTGGAGTGTACTTTGGGGGTTACAGCACCCTTTAACTGTCAAGCCAGCCGGCCCTTTACTTATGACACAGGCGCACGCATGGCACTACTTTGTTGATGCACGTGCGGCTACTGCGCACACAATTCACAAACACAGAAAAAATATTTTGTTATTTGGTTTGGAGTGTACTTTGGGGGTTACAGCACCCTTTAACGGTCAAGCCAGCCGGCCCTTTACTTATGACACAGGCGAACGCTTGGCACTACTTTGATGATGCACGTGCTGCTACTGCGCACACAATTCACAAACACAGAAAATAATTTTTTTTTTGGTTTGGACAGGAGTGTACTTTGGGGTTACAGCACCCTTTAACGGTCAAGCCAGCCGGCCCTTTACTTATGACACAGGCGCACGCTTGGCACTACTTTGTTGATGCAAGTGCGGCTACTGCGCACACAATTCACAAACACAGAAAATAATTTTTTTTTTGTTTGGACTGGAGTGTACTTTGGGGGTTACAGCATCCTTTAATGGTCAAGCCAGCCGGCCCTTTACTTATGACACAGGCGCACGCTTGGCACTACTTTGTTGATGCACGTGCGGCTACTGCGCACACAATTCACAAACACAGAAAATAATTTTTTTTTTGGTTTGGACTGGAGTGTACTTTGGGGGTTACAGCACCCTTTAACGGTCAAGCCAGCCGGCCCTTTACTTATGACACAGGCGCACGCTTGGCACTACTTTGTTGATGCACGTGCGGCTACTGCGCACACAATTCACTAACACAGAAAATATTTTTTTTTTTGGTTTGGACTGGAGTGTACTTTGGGGGTTACAGCACCCTTTAACAGTCAAGCCAGCTGGCCCATTACTTATGACACAGGCGCACGCTTGGCACTACTTTGTTGATGCACGTGCGGCTACTGCGCACACAATTCACAAACAAGGAAAAAAATTTTTTTTTTGGTTTGGACTGGAGTGTACTTTGGGGGATATAGCACCCTTTAATGGTCAAGCCAGCCGGCCCTTTACTTATGACACAGGCGCACGCTTGGCACTACTTTGTTGATGCACGTGCGGCTACTGCGCACACAATTCACAAACACAGAAAATTTTTTTTTTTTGGTTTGGACTGGAGTGTACTTTGGGGGTTACAGCACCCTTTAACGGTCAAGCCAGCTGGCCCTTTACTTATGACACAGGCGCACGCTTGGCACTACTTTGTTGATGCACGTGCGGCTACTGCGCACACAATTCACAAACACAGAAAATATATATTTTTTTGGTTTGGACTGGAGTGTACTTTGGGGGTTACAGCACCCTTTAACTGTCAAGCCAGCCGGCCCTTTACTTATGACACAGGCGCACGCATGGCACTACTTTGTTGATGCACGTGCGGCTACTGCGCACACAATTCACAAACACAGAAAAAATATTTTGTTATTTGGTTTGGAGTGTACTTTGGGGGTTACAGCACCCTTTAACGGTCAAGCCAGCCGGCCCTTTACTTATGACACAGGCGAACGCTTGGCACTGCTTTGTTGATGCACGTGCGGCTACTGCGCACACAATTCACAAACACAGAAAATTATTTTTTTTTTGGTTTGGACTGGAGTGTACTTTGGGGGTTACAGCACCCTTTAACGGTCAAGCCAGCCGGCCCTTTACTTATGACACATGCGCATGCTTGGCACTACTTTGTTGATGCACGTGCGGCTACTGCGCACACAATTCACAAACACAGAAAATATATTTTTTTGGTTTGGAGTGTACATTGGGGGTTACAGCACCCTTTAACAGTCAAGCCAGCTGGCCCTTTACTTATGACACAGGCACACGCTTGGCACTAGTTTGTTGATGAACGTGCGGCTACTGCGCACACAATTCACAAACACAGAAAAAATATTTTGTTATTTGGTTTGGAGTGTACTTTGGGGGTTACAGCACCCTTTAACAGTCAAGCCAACTGGCCCTTTACTTATGACACAGGCGCACGCTGGCACTACTTTGTTGATGCACGTGCGGCTACTGCGCACACAATTCACAAACACAGAAAATAATTTTTTTTTTGGTTTGGACTGGAGTGTACTTTGGGGGTTACAGCACCCTTTAACGGTCAAGCCAGCCGGCCCTTTACTTATGACACAGGCGCACGCTTGGCACTACTGTATTGATGCACGTGCGGCTTCTGCGCACACAATTCACAAACACAGAAAATAATTTTTTTTTTGGTTTGGACTGGAGTGTACTTTGGGAGTTACAGCACCCTTTAACGCTCAAGCCAGCTGGCCCTTTACTTATGACACAGGCACACGCTTGGCACTACTTTGTTGATGCATGTGCGGCTGCTGCGCACACAATTCACAAACAAAGAAAAAATATTTTGTTATTTGGTTTGGAGTGTACTTTGGGGGTTACAGCACCCTTTAACGGTCAAGCCAGCCGGCCCTTTACTTATGACACAGGCGCACGCTTGGCACTACTTTGTTGATGCACGTGCTGCTACTGCGCACACAATTCACAATCACAGAGAATAATTTTTTTTTTGGTTTGGACTGGAGAGTACTTTGGGGGTTACAGCACCCTTTAACGGTCAAGCCAGCCGGTCATTTACTTATGACACAGGTGCACGCTTGGCACTACTTTGTTGATGCACGTGCCGCTACTGCGCACACAATTCACAAACACAGAAAATATTATTTTTTTTGGTTTGGACTGGAGTGTACTTTGGGGGTTACAGCACCGTTTAACGGTCAAGCCAGCCGGCCCTTTACTTATGACACAGGCGCACGCTGGCACTACTTTGTTGATGCACGTGCGGCTACTGCGCACACAATTCACAAACACGGAAAAAAAAATTTTTTTGGGTTTGGACTGGAGTGTACTTTGGGGGTTACAGCACCCTTTAATGGTCAAGCCAGCCGGCCCTTTACTTATGACATAGGCGCACGCTTGGCACTACTTTGTTGATGCACGTGCGGCTGCTGCGCACACAATTCACAAACACAGAAAAAATATTTTGTTATTTGGTTTGGAGTGTACTTTGGGGGTTACAGCACCCTTTAACGGTCAAGCCAGCTGGCCCTTTACTTATGACACAGGTGCACGCTTGGCACTACTTTGTTGATGCACGTGCGGCTACTGCGCACACAATTCACAAACACAGAAAAAATATTTTGTTATTTGGTTTGTAGTGTACTTTGGGGGTTACAGCACCCTTTAACAGTCAAGCCAGCCGGCACTTTACTTATGACACAGGCGCACGCTTGGCACTACTTTGTTGATGCATGTGCCGCTACTGCGCACACAATTCACAAACACAGAAAACATATATTTTTTTGGTTTGGACTGGAGTGTACTTTGGGGGTTACAGCATCCTTTAACGGTCAAGCCAGCCGGCCCTTTACTTATGACACAGGCGCACGCTTGGCACTACTTTGTTGATGCACGTGCGGCTACTGCGCACACAATTCACAAACACAGAAAAAATATTTTGTTATTTGGTTTGGAGTGTACTTTGGGGGTTACAGCACCCTTTAACGGTCAAGCCAGCCGGCCCTTTACTTATGACACAGGCGCACGCTTGGCACTACTTTGTTGATGCACGTGCGGCTACTGCGCACACAATTCACAAACACAGAGAATAATTTTTTTTTTGGTTTGGACTGGAGTGTACTTTGGGGTCTACAGCACCCTTTAACGGTCAAGCCAGCCGGCCATTTACTTATGACACAGGCGCACGCTTGGCACTACTTTGTTGATGCACATGCGGCTACTGCGCACACAATTCACAAACACAGAAAATAATTTTTTTTTTGGTTTGGACTGGAGTGTACTTTGGGGGTTACAGCACCCTTTAATGGTCAAGCCAGCCGGCCCTTTACTTATAACACAGGCGCACGCTTGGCACTACTTTTTTGATGCACGTGCGGCTACTGCGCACACAATTCACAAACACAGAAAATATATATTTTTTTGGTTTGGACTGGAGTGTACTTTGGGGGTTACAGCACCCTTTAACGGTCAAGCCAGCTGGCCCTTTACTTATGACACAGGCGCACGCTTGGCACTACTTTGTTGATGCACGTGCGGCTACTGCGCACACAATTCACAAACACAGAAAAAATATTTTGTTATTTGGTTTGGAGTGTACTTTGGGGGTTACAGCACCCTTTAACGGTCAAGCCAGCCGGCCCTTTACTTATGACACAGGCGCACGCTTGGCACTACTTTGATGATGCACGTGCGGCTACTGCGCACACAATTCACAAACACAGAAAATAATTTTTTTTTTGGTTTGGACTGGAGTGTACTTTGGGGTTACAGCACCCTTTAACGGTCAAGCCAGCCGGCCCTTTACTTATGACACAGGCGCACGCTTGGCACTACTTTGTTGATGCACGTGCGGCTACTGCGCACACAATTCACAAACACAGAAAATAATTTTTTTTTTGTTTGGACTGGAGTGTACTTTGGGGGTTACAGCACCCTTTAACGGTCAAGCCAGCCGGCCCTTTACTTATGACACAGGCGCACGCTTGGCACTACTTTGTTGATGCACGTGCGGCTTCTGCGCACACAATTCACAAACACAGAAAAAATATTTTGTTATTTGGTTTGGAGTGTACTTTGGGGGTTAAAGCACCCTTTAACGGTCAAGCCAGCCGGCCCTTTACTTATGACACAGGCGCACGCTTGGCACTACTTTGTTGATGCACGTGCGGCTACTGCGCACACAATTCACAAACACAGAGAATAATTTTTTTTTTGGTTTGGACTGGAGTGTACTTTAGGGGTTACAGCACCCTTTAACGGTCAAGCCAGCCGGTCATTTACTTATGACACAGGCGCACGCTTGGCACTACTTTGTTGATGCACGTGCCGCTACTGCGCACACAATTCACAAACACAGAAAATATTATTTTTTTTGGTTTGGACTGGAGTGTACTTTGGGGGTTACAGCACCCTTTAACGGTCAAGCCAGCCGGCCCTTTACTTATGACAGAGGTGCACGCTGGCACTACTTTGTTGATGCACGTGCGGCTACTGCGCACACAATTCACAAACACGGAAAAAAAAATTTTTTTTGGTTTGGACTGGAGTGTACTTTGGGGGTTATAGCACCCTTTAACGGTCAAGCCAGCTGGCCCTTTACTTATGACATAGGCGCACGCTTGGCACTACTTTGTTGTTGCACGTGCGGCTGCTGCGCACACAATTCACAAACACAAAAAAAATATTTTGTTATTTGGTTTGGAGTGTACTTTGGGGGTTACAGCACCCTATAACGGTCAAGCCAGCCGGCCCTTTACTTATGACACAGGCGCACGCTTGGCACTACTTTGTTGATGCACGTGCGGCTACTGCGCACACAATTCACAAACACAGAAAAAATATTTTGTTATTTGGTTTGTAGTGTACTTTGGGGGTTACAGCACCCTTTAACAGTCAAGCCAGCCGGCACTTTACTTATGACACAGGCGCACGCTTGGCACTACTTTGTGGATGCACGTGCGGCTACTGCGCACACAATTCACAAACACAGAAAATAATTTTTTTTTTGGTTTGGACTGGAGTGTACTTTGGGGGTTACAGCACCCTTTAACGGTCAAGCCAGCCTGCCCTTTACTTATGACACAGGCGCACGCTTGGCACTACTTTGTTGATGCACGTGCGGCTACTGCGCACACAATTCACAAACACAGAAAAAATATTTTGTTATTTGGTTTGGAGTGTACTTTGGGGGTTACAGCACCCTTTAACGGTCAAGCCAGCCGGCCCTTTACTTATGACACAGGCGCACGCTTGGCACTACTTTGTTGATGCACGTGCGGCTACTGTGCACACAATTCACAAACACAGATAATAATTTTTTTTTTGGTTTGGACTGGAGTGTACTTTGGGGGTTACAGCACCCTTTAACGGTCAAGCCAGCCGGCCATTTACTTATGACACAGGCGCACGCTTGGCACTACTTTGTTGATGCACATGCGGCTACTGCGCACACAATTCACAAACACAGAAAATATTTTTTTTTTTGGTTTGGACTGGAGTGTACTTTGGGGGTTACAGCACCCTTTAACGGTCAAGCCAGCCGGCCCTTTACTTATGACACAGGCGCACGCTGGCACTACTTTGTTGATGCACGTGCGGCTACTGCGCACACAATTCACAAACACGGAAAAAAAAAATTTTTTTGGTTTGGACTGGAGTGTTCTTTGGGGGTTATAGCACCCTTTAATGGTCAAGCCAGCCGGCCCTTTACTTATGACACAGGCGCATGCTTGGCACTACTTTGTTGATGCACGTGCGGCTGCTGCGCACACAATTCACAAACAGAAAAAATATTTTGTTATTTGGTTTGGAGTGTACTTTGGGGGTTACAGCACCCTTTAATGGTCAAGCCAGCCGGCCCTTTACTTATGACACAGGCGCACGCTTGGCACTACTTTGTTGATGCACGTGCGGCTACTGCGCACACAATTCACAAACACAGAAAATATATATTTTTTTGGTTTGGACTGGAGTGTACTTTGGGGGTTACAGCACCCTTTAACGGTCAAGCCAGCTGGCCCTTTACTTATGACACAGGCGCACGCTTGGCACTACTTTGTTGATGCACGTGCGGCTACTGCGCACACAATTCACAAACACAGAAAAAATATTTTGTTATTTGGTTTGGAGTATACTTTGGCGGTTACAGCACCCTTTAACGGTCAAGCCAGCTGGCCCTTTACTTATGACACAGGCGCACGCTTGGCACTACTTTGTTGATGCACGTGCGGCTACTGCGCACACAATTCACAAACACAGAAAATTATTTTTTTTTTGGTTTGGACTGGAGTGTACTTTGGGGGTTACAGCACCCTTTAACGGTCAAGCCAGCCGGCCCTTTACTTATAACACAGGCGCATGCTTGGCACTACTTTGTTGATGCACGTGCCGCTACTGTGCACACAATTCACAAACACAGAGAATAATTTTTTTTTTGGTTTGGACTGGAGTGTACTTTGGGGGTTACAGCACCCTTTAACGGTCAAGCCAGCCGGCCATTTACTTATGACACAGGCGCACGCTTGGCACTACTTTGTTGATGCACGTGCGGCTACTGCGCACACAATTCACAAACACAGAAAATATATTTTTTTGGTTTGGAGTGTACTTTGGGGGTTACAGCACACTTTAACAGTCAAGCCAGCTGGCCCTTTACTTATGACACAGGCACACGCTTGGCACTAGTTTTTGATGCACGTGCGGCTACTGCGCACACAATTCACAAACACAGAAAAAATATTTTGTTATTTGGTTTGGAGTGTACTTTGGGGGTTACAGCACCCTTTAACAGTCAAGCCAGCTGGCCCTTTACTTATGACACAGGCGCACGCTGGCACTACTTTGTTGATGCACGTGCGGCTACTGCGCACACAATTCACAAACACAGAAAATAATTTTTTTTTGGTTTGGACTGGAGTGTACTTTGGGGGTTACAGCACCCTTTAACGGTCAAGCCAGCCGTCCCTTTACTTATGACACAGGCGCACGCTTGGCACTACTTTGTTGATGCACGTGCGGCTTCTGCGCACACAATTCACAAACACAGAAAATAATTTTTTTTTTGTTTGTACTGGAGTGTACTTTGGGGGTTACAGCACCCTTTAACGGTCAAGCCAGCCGGCCCTTTACTTAAGACACAGGCACACGATTGGCACAACTTTGTTGATGCATGTGCGGCTGCTGCGCACACAATTCACAAACAAAGAAAAAATATTTTGTTATTTGGTTTGGAGTGTACTTTGGGGGTTACAGCACCCTTTAACGGTCAAGCCAGCCGGCCCTTTACTTATGACACAGGCGCACGCTTGGCACTACTTTGTTGATGCACGTGCTGCTACTGCGCACACAATTCACAAACACAGAAAATATTTTTTTTTTTGGTTTGGACTGGAGTGTACTTTGGGGGTTACAGCACCGTTTAACGGTCAAGCCAGCTGGCCCTTTACTTATGACACAGGCGCACGCTGGCACTACTTTGTTGATGCACGTGCGGCTACTGCGCACACAATTCACAAACACGGAGAAAAATATTTTTTTTGGTTTGGACTGGAGTGTACTTTGGGGGTTACAGCACCCTTTAACGGTCAAGCCAGCCGGCCCTTTACTCATGACATAGGTGCACGCTTGGCACTACTTTGTTGATGCACGTGCGGCTGCTGCGCACACAATTCACAAACACAGAAAAAATATTTTGTTATTTGGTTTGGAGTGTACTTTGGGGGTTACAGCACCCTTTAATGGTCAAGCCAGCCAGCCCTTTACTTATGACACAGGCGCACGCTTGGCACTACTTTGTTGATGCACGTGCGGCTACTGCGCACACAATTCACAAACACAGAAAAAATATTTTGTTATTTGGTTTGTAGTGTACTTTGGGGGTTACAGCACCCTTTAACAGTCAAGCCAGCTGGCACTTTACTTATGACACAGGCGCACGCTTGGCACTACTTTGTTGATGCACGTGCGGCTACTGCGCACACAATTCACAAACACAGAAAATTATTATTTTTTTGGTTTGGACTGGAGTGTACTTTGGGGGTTACAGCACCCTTTAACAGTCAAGCCAGCCGGCCCTTTACTTATAACACAGGCGCACGCTTGGCACTACTTTGTTGATGCACGTGCGGCTACTGCGCATACAATTCACAAACACAGAAAATATATATTTTTTTGCTTTGGACTGGAGTGTACTTTGGGGGTTACAGCACCCTTTAACGGTGAAGCCAGCCTGCCCTTTACTTATGACACAGGCGCACGCTTGGCACTACTTTGTTGATGCACGTGCGGCTACTGCGCACACAATTCACAAACACAGGAAAAAAATTTTGTTATTTGGTTTGGAGTGTACTTTGGGGGTTACAGCACCCTTTAACGGTCAAGCCAGCTGGCCCTTTACTTATGACACAGGCGCACGCTTGGCACTACTTTGTTGATGCACGTGCTGCTACTGTGCACACAATTCACAAACACAGAGAATAATTTTTTTTTTGGTTTGGACTGGAGTGTACTTTGGGGGTTACAGCACCCTTTAACGGTCAAGCCAGCCGGCCATTTACTTATGACACAGGCGCACGCTTGGCACTACTTTGTTGATGCACGTGCGGCTACTGCGCACACAATTCACAAACACAGAAAATATATTTTTTTGGTTTGGAGTGTACTTTGGGGGTTACAGCACACTTTAACAGTCAAGCCAGCTGGCCCTTTACTTATGACACAGGCACACGCTTGGCACTAGTTTTTGATGCACGTGCGGCTACTGCGCACACAATTCACAAACACAGAAAAAATATTTTGTTATTTGGTTTGGAGTGTACTTTGGGGGTTACAGCACCCTTTAACAGTCAAGCCAGCTGGCCCTTTACTTATGACACAGGCGCACGCTGGCACTACTTTGTTGATGCACGTGCGGCTACTGCGCACACAATTCACAAACACAGAAAATAATTTTTTTTTGGTTTGGACTGGAGTGTACTTTGGGGGTTACAGCACCCTTTAACGGTCAAGCCAGCCGTCCCTTTACTTATGACACAGGCGCACGCTTGGCACTACTTTGTTGATGCACGTGCGGCTTCTGCGCACACAATTCACAAACACAGAAAATAATTTTTTTTTTGTTTGTACTGGAGTGTACTTTGGGGGTTACAGCACCCTTTAACGGTCAAGCCAGCCGGCCCTTTACTTAAGACACAGGCACACGATTGGCACAACTTTGTTGATGCATGTGCGGCTGCTGCGCACACAATTCACAAACAAAGAAAAAATATTTTGTTATTTGGTTTGGAGTGTACTTTGGGGGTTACAGCACCCTTTAACGTTCAAGCCAGCCGGCCCTTTACTTATGACACAGGCGCACGCTTGGCACTACTTTGTTGATGCACGTGCTGCTACTGCGCACACAATTCACAAACACAGAAAATATTTTTTTTTTTGGTTTGGACTGGAGTGTACTTTGGGGGTTACAGCACCGTTTAACGGTCAAGCCAGCTGGCCCTTTACTTATGACACAGGCGCACGCTGGCACTACTTTGTTGATGCACGTGCGGCTACTGCGCACACAATTCACAAACACGGAGAAAAATATTTTTTTTGGTTTGGACTGGAGTGTACTTTGGGGGTTACAGCACCCTTTAACGGTCAAGCCAGCCGGCCCTTTACTCATGACATAGGTGCACGCTTGGCACTACTTTGTTGATGCACGTGCGGCTGCTGCGCACACAATTCACAAACACAGAAAAAATATTTTGTTATTTGGTTTGGAGTGTACTTTGGGGGTTACAGCACCCTTTAATGGTCAAGCCAGCCAGCCCTTTACTTATGACACAGGCGCACGCTTGGCACTACTTTGTTGATGCACGTGCGGCTACTGCGCACACAATTCACAAACACAGAAAAAATATTTTGTTATTTGGTTTGTAGTGTACTTTGGGGGTTACAGCACCCTTTAACAGTCAAGCCAGCTGGCACTTTACTTATGACACAGGCGCACGCTTGGCACTACTTTGTTGATGCACGTGCGGCTACTGCGCACACAATTCACAAACACAGAAAATTATTATTTTTTTGGTTTGGACTGGAGTGTACTTTGGGGGTTACAGCACCCTTTAACAGTCAAGCCAGCCGGCCCTTTACTTATAACACAGGCGCACGCTTGGCACTACTTTGTTGATGCACGTGCGGCTACTGCGCATACAATTCACAAACACAGAAAATATATATTTTTTTGCTTTGGACTGGAGTGTACTTTGGGGGTTACAGCACCCTTTAACGGTGAAGCCAGCCTGCCCTTTACTTATGACACAGGCGCACGCTTGGCACTACTTTGTTGATGCACGTGCGGCTACTGCGCACACAATTCACAAACACAGGAAAAAAATTTTGTTATTTGGTTTGGAGTGTACTTTGGGGGTTACAGCACCCTTTAACGGTCAAGCCAGCTGGCCCTTTACTTATGACACAGGCGCACGCTTGGCACTACTTTGTTGATGCACGTGCTGCTACTGTGCACACAATTCACAAACACAGAGAATAATTTTTTTTTGGTTTGGACTGGAGTGTACTTTGGGGTCTACAGCACCCTTTAACAGTCAAGCCAGCCGGCCATTTACTTATGACACAGGCGCACGCTTGGCACTACTTTGTTGATGCACATGCGGCTACTGCACACACAATTCACAAACACGGAAAAAAAATATTTTTTTGGTTTGGACTGGAGTGTTCTTTGGGGGTTATAGCACCCTTTAATGGGATAAGCCAGCCGGCCCTTTACTTATGACACAGGCGCACGCTTGGCACTACTTTGTTGATGCACGTGCGGCTGCTGCGCACACAATTCACAAACAGAAAAAATATTTTGTTATTTGGTTTGGAGTGTACTTTGGGGGTTACAGCACCCTTTAACGGTCAAGCCAGCCGGCCCTTTACTTATGACACAGGCGCACGCTTGGCACTACTTTGTTGATGCACGTGCGGCTACTGCGCACACAATTCACAAACACAGAAAAAAAATTTTGTTATTTGGTTTGGAGTGTACTTTGGGGGTTACAGCACCCTTTAACGGTCAAGCCAGCCGGCCCTTTACTTATGACACAGGCGCACGCTTGGCACTACTTTGTTGATGCACGTGCGGCTACTGCGCACACAATTCACAAACACAGAAAATAATTTTTTTTTTGGTTTGGACTGGAGTGTACTTTGGGGGTTACAGCACCCTTTAATGGTCAAGCCAGCCGGCCCTTTACTTATAACACAGGCGCACGCTTGGCACTACTTTTTTGATGCACGTGCGGCTACTGCGCACACAATTCACAAACACAGAAAATATATATTTTTTTGGTTTGGACTGGAGTGTACTTTGGGGGTTACAGCACCCTTTAACGGTCAAGCCAGCTGGCCCTTTACTTATGACACAGGCGCACGCTTGGCACTACTTTGTTGATGCACGTGCGGCTACTGCGCACACAATTCACAAACACAGAAAAAATATTTTGTTATTTGGTTTGGAGTGTACTTTGGGGGTTACAGCACCCTTTAACGGTCAAGCCAGCTGGCCCTTTACTTATGACACAGGCGCACGCTTGGCACTACTTTGATGATGCACGTGCGGCTACTGCGCACACAATTCACAAACACAGAAAATAATTTTTTTTTTGGTTTGGACTGGAGTGTACTTTGGGGTTACAGCACCCTTTAACGGTCAAGCCAGCCGGCCCTTTACTTATGACACAGGCGCACGCTTGGCACTACTTTGTTGATGCACGTGCGGCTACTGCGCACACAATTCACAAACACATTAAATAATTTTTTTTTTGTTTGGACTGGAGTGTACTTTGGGGGTTACAGCACCCTTTAACGGTCAAGCCAGCCGGCCCTTTACTTATGACACAGGCGCACGCTTGGCACTACTTTGTTGATGCACGTGCGGCTTCTGCGCACACAATTCACAAACACAGAAAAAATATTTTGTTATTTGGTTTGGAGTGTACTTTGGGGGTTAAAGCACCCTTTAACGGTCAAGCCAGCCGGCCCTTTACTTATGACACAGGCGCACGCTTGGCACTACTTTGTTGATGCACGTGCGGCTACTGCGCACACAATTCACAAACACAGAGAATAATTTTTTTTTTGGTTTGGACTGGAGTGTACTTTAGGGGTTACAGCACCCTTTAACGGTCAAGCCAGCCGGTCATTTACTTATGACACAGGCGCACGCTTGGCACTACTTTGTTGATGCACGTGCCGCTACTGCGCACACAATTCACAAACACAGAAAATATTTTTTTTTTTGGTTTGGACTGGAGTGTACTTTGGGGGTTACAGCACCCTTTAACGGTCAAGCCAGCCGGCCCTTTACTTATGACAGAGGCGCACGCTGGCACTACTTTGTTGATGCACGTGCGGCTACTGCGCACACAATTCACAAACACGGAAAAAAAAATTTTTTTGGGTTTGGACTGGAGTGTACTTTGGGGGTTATAGCACCCTTTAACGGTCAAGCCAGCTGGCCCTTTACTTATGACATAGGCGCACGCTTGGCACTACTTTGTTGTTGCACGTGCGGCTGCTGCGCACACAATTCACAAACACAAAAAAAATATTTTGTTATTTGGTTTGGAGTGTACTTTGGGGGTTACAGCACCCTTTAACGGTCAAGCCAGCCGGCCCTTTACTTATGACACAGGCGCACGCTTGGCACTACTTTGTTGATGCACGTGCGGCTACTGCGCACACAATTCACAAACACAGAAAAAATATTTTGTTATTTGGTTTGTAGTGTACTTTGGGGGTTACAGCACCCTTTAACAGTCAAGCCAGCCGGCACTTTACTTATGACACAGGCGCACGCTTGGCACTACTTTGTGGATGCACGTGCGGCTACTGCGCACACAATTCACAAACACAGAAAATAATTTTTTTTTTGGTTTGGACTGGAGTGTACTTTGGGGGTTACAGCACCCTTTAACGGTCAAGCCAGCCTGCCCTTTACTTATGACACAGGCGCACGCTTGGCACTACTTTGTTGATGCACGTGCGGCTACTGCGCACACAATTCACAAACACAGAAAAAATATTTTGTTATTTGGTTTGGAGTGTACTTTGGGGGTTACAGCACCCTTTAACGGTCAAGCCAGCCGGCCCTTTACTTATGACACAGGCGCACGCTTGGCACTACTTTGTTGATGCACGTGCGGCTACTGTGCACACAATTCACAAACACAGAGAATAATTTTTTTTTTGGTTTGGACTGGAGTGTACTTTGGGGGTTACAGCACCCTTTAACGGTCAAGCCAGCCGGCCATTTACTTATGACACAGGCGCACGCTTGGCACTACTTTGTTGATGCACATGCGGCTACTGCGCACACAATTCACAAACACAGAAAATATTTTTTTTTTTGGTTTGGACTGGAGTGTACTTTGGGGGTTACAGCACACTTTAACAGTCAAGCCAGCTGGCCCTTTACTTATGACACAGGCACACGCTTGGCACTAGTTTTTGATGCACGTGCGGCTACTGCGCACACAATTCACAAACACAGAAAAAATATTTTGTTATTTGGTTTGGAGTGTACTTTGGGGGTTACAGCACCCTTTAACAGTCAAGCCAGCTGGCCCTTTACTTATGACACAGGCGCACGCTGGCACTACTTTGTTGATGCACGTGCGGCTACTGCGCACACAATTCACAAACACAGAAAATAATTTTTTTTTGGTTTGGACTGGAGTGTACTTTGGGGGTTACAGCACCCTTTAACGGTCAAGCCAGCCGTCCCTTTACTTATGACACAGGCGCACGCTTGGCACTACTTTGTTGATGCACGTGCGGCTTCTGCGCACACAATTCACAAACACAGAAAATAATTTTTTTTTTGTTTGGACTGGAGTGTACTTTGGGGGTTACAGCACCCTTTAACGGTCAAGCCAGCCGGCCCTTTACTTAAGACACAGGCACACGATTGGCACAACTTTGTTGATGCATGTGCGGCTGCTGCGCACACAATTCACAAACAAAGAAAAAATATTTTGTTATTTGGTTTGGAGTGTACTTTGGGGGTTACAGCACCCTTTAACGGTCAAGCCAGCCGGCCCTTTACTTATGACACAGGCGCACGCTTGGCACTACTTTGTTGATGCACGTGCTGCTACTGCGCACACAATTCACAAACACAGAAAATATTTTTTTTTTTGGTTTGGACTGGAGTGTACTTTGGGGGTTACAGCACCGTTTAACGGTCAAGCCAGCTGGCCCTTTACTTATGACACAGGCGCACGCTGGCACTACTTTGTTGATGCACGTGCGGCTACTGCGCACACAATTCACAAACACGGAGAAAAATATTTTTTTTGGTTTGGACTGGAGTGTACTTTGGGGGTTACAGCACCCTTTAACGGTCAAGCCAGCCGGCCCTTTACTCATGACATAGGTGCACGCTTGGCACTACTTTGTTGATGCACGTGCGGCTGCTGCGCACACAATTCACAAACACAGAAAAAATATTTTGTTATTTGGTTTGGAGTGTACTTTGGGGGTTACAGCACCCTTTAATGGTCAAGCCAGCCAGCCCTTTACTTATGACACAGGCGCACGCTTGGCACTACTTTGTTGATGCACGTGCGGCTACTGCGCACACAATTCACAAACACAGAAAAAATATTTTGTTATTTGGTTTGTAGTGTACTTTGGGGGTTACAGCACCCTTTAACAGTCAAGCCAGCCGGCACTTTACTTATGACACAGGCGCACGCTTGGCACTACTTTGTTGATGCACGTGCGGCTACTGCGCACACAATTCACAAACACAGAAAATTATTATTTTTTTGGTTTGGACTGGAGTGTACTTTGGGGGTTACAGCACCCTTTAACAGTCAAGCCAGCCGGCCCTTTACTTATAACACAGGCGCACGCTTGGCACTACTTTGTTGATGCACGTGCGGCTACTGCGCATACAATTCACAAACACAGAAAATATATATTTTTTTGCTTTGGACTGGAGTGTACTTTGGGGGTTACAGCACCCTTTAACGGTGAAGCCAGCCTGCCCTTTACTTATGACACAGGCGCACGCTTGGCACTACTTTGTTGATGCACGTGCGGCTACTGCGCACACAATTCACAAACACAGGAAAAAAATTTTGTTATTTGGTTTGGAGTGTACTTTGGGGGTTACAGCACCCTTTAACGGTCAAGCCAGCCTGCCCTTTACTTATGACACAGGCGCACGCTTGGCACTACTTTGTTGATGCACGTGCGGCTACTGCGCACACAATTCACAAACACAGAAAAAATATTTTGTTATTTGGTTTGGAGTGTACTTTGGGGGTTACAGCACCCTTTAACGGTCAAGCCAGCCGGCCCTTTACTTATGACACAGGCGCACGCTTGGCACTACTTTGTTGATGCACGTGCGGCTACTGTGCACACAATTCACAAACACAGAGAATAATTTTTTTTTTGGTTTGGACTGGAGTGTACTTTGGGGGTTACAGCACCCTTTAACGGTCAAGCCAGCCGGCCATTTACTTATGACACAGGCGCACGCTTGGCACTACTTTGTTGATGCACATGCGGCTACTGCGCACACAATTCACAAACACAGAAAATATTTTTTTTTTTGGTTTGGACTGGAGTGTACTTTGGGGGTTACAGCACCCTTTAACGGTCAAGCCAGCCGGCCCTTTACTTATGACACAGGCGCACGCTGGCACTACTTTGTTGATGCACGTGCGGCTACTGCGCACACAATTCACAAACACGGAAAAAAAAAATTTTTTTGGTTTGGACTGGAGTGTTCTTTGGGGGTTATAGCACCCTTTAATGGTCAAGCCAGCCGGCCCTTTACTTATGACACAGGCGCATGCTTGGCACTACTTTGTTGATGCACGTGCAGCTGCTGCGCACACAATTCACAAACAGAAAAAATATTTTGTTATTTGGTTTGGAGTGTACTTTGGGGGTTACAGCACCCTTTAATGGTCAAGCCAGCCGGCCCTTTACTTATGACACAGGCGCACGCTTGGCACTACTTTGTTGATGCACGTGCGGCTACTGCGCACACAATTCACAAACACAGAAAATATATATTTTTTTGGTTTGGACTGGAGTGTACTTTGGGGGTTACAGCACCCTTTAACGGTCAAGCCAGCTGGCCCTTTACTTATGACACAGGCGCACGCTTGGCACTACTTTGTTGATGCACGTGCGGCTACTGCGCACACAATTCACAAACACAGAAAAAATATTTTGTTATTTGGTTTGGAGTGTACTTTGGGGGTTACAGCACCCTTTAACGGTCAAGCCAGCCGGCCCTTTACTTATGACACAGGCGCACGCTTGGCACTACTTTGTTGATGCACGTGCCGCTACTGTGCACACAATTCACAAACACAGAGAATAATTTTTTTTTTGGTTTGGACTGGAGTGTACTTTGGGGGTTACAGCACCCTTTAACGGTCAAGCCAGCCGGCCATTTACTTATGACACAGGCGCACGCTTGGCACTACTTTGTTGATGCACGTGCGGCTACTGCGCACACAATTCACAAACACAGAAAATATATTTTTTTGGTTTGGAGTGTACTTTGGGGGTTACAGCACACTTTAACAGTCAAGCCAGCTGGCCCTTTACTTATGACACAGGCACACGCTTGGCACTAGTTTTTGATGCACGTGCGGCTACTGCGCACACAATTCACAAACACAGAAAAAATATTTTGTTATTTGGTTTGGAGTGTACTTTGGGGGTTACAGCACCCTTTAACAGTCAAGCCAGCTGGCCCTTTACTTATGACACAGGCGCACGCTGGCACTACTTTGTTGATGCACGTGCGGCTACTGCGCACACAATTCACAAACACAGAAAATAATTTTTTTTTGGTTTGGACTGGAGTGTACTTTGGGGGTTACAGCACCCTTTAACGGTCAAGCCAGCCGTCCCTTTACTTATGACACAGGCGCACGCTTGGCACTACTTTGTTGATGCACGTGCGGCTTCTGCGCACACAATTCACAAACACAGAAAATAATTTTTTTTTTGTTTGGACTGGAGTGTACTTTGGGGGTTACAGCACCCTTTAACGGTCAAGCCAGCCGGCCCTTTACTTAAGACACAGGCACACGATTGGCACAACTTTGTTGATGCATGTGCGGCTGCTGCGCACACAATTCACAAACAAAGAAAAAATATTTTGTTATTTGGTTTGGAGTGTACTTTGGGGGTTACAGCACCCTTTAACGGTCAAGCCAGCCGGCCCTTTACTCATGACATAGGTGCACGCTTGGCACTACTTTGTTGATGCACGTGCGGCTGCTGCGCACACAATTCACAAACACAGAAAAAATATTTTGTTATTTGGTTTGGAGTGTACTTTGGGGGTTACAGCACCCTTTAATGGTCAAGCCAGCCAGCCCTTTACTTATGACACAGGCGCACGCTTGGCACTACTTTGTTGATGCACGTGCGGCTACTGCGCACACAATTCACAAACACAGAAAAAATATTTTGTTATTTGGTTTGTAGTGTACTTTGGGGGTTACAGCACCCTTTAACAGTCAAGCCAGCCGGCACTTTACTTATGACACAGGCGCACGCTTGGCACTACTTTGTTGATGCACGTGCGGCTACTGCGCACACAATTCACAAACACAGAAAATTATTATTTTTTTGGTTTGGACTGGAGTGTACTTTGGGGGTTACAGCACCCTTTAACAGTCAAGCCAGCCGGCCCTTTACTTATAACACAGGCGCACGCTTGGCACTACTTTGTTGATGCACGTGCGGCTACTGCGCATACAATTCACAAACACAGAAAATATATATTTTTTTGCTTTGGACTGGAGTGTACTTTGGGGGTTACAGCACCCTTTAACGGTGAAGCCAGCCTGCCCTTTACTTATGACACAGGCGCATGCTTGGCACTACTTTGTTGATGCACGTGCGGCTACTGCGCACACAATTCACAAACACAGGAAAAAAATTTTGTTATTTGGTTTGGAGTGTACTTTGGGGGTTACAGCACCCTTTAACGGTCAAGCCAGCCTGCCCTTTACTTATGACACAGGCGCACGCTTGGCACTACTTTGTTGATGCACGTGCGGCTACTGCGCACACAATTCACAAACACAGAAAAAATATTTTGTTATTTGGTTTGGAGTGTACTTTGGGGGTTACAGCACCCTTTAACGGTCAAGCCAGCCGGCCCTTTACTTATGACACAGGCGCACGCTTGGCACTACTTTGTTGATGCACGTGCGGCTACTGTGCACACAATTCACAAACACAGAGAATAATTTTTTTTTTGGTTTGGACTGGAGTGTACTTTGGGGGTTACAGCACCCTTTAACGGTCAAGCCAGCCGGCCATTTACTTATGACACAGGCGCACGCTTGGCACTACTTTGTTGATGCACATGCGGCTACTGCGCACACAATTCACAAACACAGAAAATATTTTTTTTTTTGGTTTGGACTGGAGTGTACTTTGGGGGTTACAGCACCCTTTAACGGTCAAGCCAGCCGGCCCTTTACTTATGACACAGGCGCACGCTGGCACTACTTTGTTGATGCACGTGCGGCTACTGCGCACACAATTCACAAACACGGAAAAAAAAAATTTTTTTGGTTTGGACTGGAGTGTTCTTTGGGGGTTATAGCACCCTTTAATGGTCAAGCCAGCCGGCCCTTTACTTATGACACAGGCGCATGCTTGGCACTACTTTGTTGATGCACGTGCAGCTGCTGCGCACACAATTCACAAACAGAAAAAATATTTTGTTATTTGGTTTGGAGTGTACTTTGGGGGTTACAGCACCCTTTAATGGTCAAGCCAGCCGGCCCTTTACTTATGACACAGGCGCACGCTTGGCACTACTTTGTTGATGCACGTGCGGCTACTGCGCACACAATTCACAAACACAGAAAATATATATTTTTTTGGTTTGGACTGGAGTGTACTTTGGGGGTTACAGCACCCTTTAACGGTCAAGCCAGCTGGCCCTTTACTTATGACACAGGCGCACGCTTGGCACTACTTTGTTGATGCACGTGCGGCTACTGCGCACACAATTCACAAACACAGAAAAAATATTTTGTTATTTGGTTTGGAGTGTACTTTGGGGGTTACAGCACCCTTTAACGGTCAAGCCAGCCGGCCCTTTACTTATGACACAGGCGCACGCTTGGCACTACTTTGTTGATGCACGTGCCGCTACTGTGCACACAATTCACAAACACAGAGAATAATTTTTTTTTTGGTTTGGACTGGAGTGTACTTTGGGGGTTACAGCACCCTTTAACGGTCAAGCCAGCCGGCCATTTACTTATGACACAGGCGCACGCTTGGCACTACTTTGTTGATGCACGTGCGGCTACTGCGCACACAATTCACAAACACAGAAAATATATTTTTTTGGTTTGGAGTGTACTTTGGGGGTTACAGCACACTTTAACAGTCAAGCCAGCTGGCCCTTTACTTATGACACAGGCACACGCTTGGCACTAGTTTTTGATGCACGTGCGGCTACTGCGCACACAATTCACAAACACAGAAAAAATATTTTGTTATTTGGTTTGGAGTGTACTTTGGGGGTTACAGCACCCTTTAACAGTCAAGCCAGCTGGCCCTTTACTTATGACACAGGCGCACGCTGGCACTACTTTGTTGATGCACGTGCGGCTACTGCGCACACAATTCACAAACACAGAAAATAATTTTTTTTTGGTTTGGACTGGAGTGTACTTTGGGGGTTACAGCACCCTTTAACGGTCAAGCCAGCCGTCCCTTTACTTATGACACAGGCGCACGCTTGGCACTACTTTGTTGATGCACGTGCGGCTTCTGCGCACACAATTCACAAACACAGAAAATAATTTTTTTTTTGTTTGGACTGGAGTGTACTTTGGGGGTTACAGCACCCTTTAACGGTCAAGCCAGCCGGCCCTTTACTTAAGACACAGGCACACGATTGGCACAACTTTGTTGATGCATGTGCGGCTGCTGCGCACACAATTCACAAACAAAGAAAAAATATTTTGTTATTTGGTTTGGAGTGTACTTTGGGGGTTACAGCACCCTTTAACGGTCAAGCCAGCCGGCCCTTTACTTATGACACAGGCGCACGCTTGGCACTACTTTGTTGATGCACGTGCTGCTACTGCGCACACAATTCACAAACACAGAAAATATTTTTTTTTTGGTTTGGACTGGAGTGTACTTTGGGGGTTACAGCACCGTTTAACGGTCAAGCCAGCTGGCCCTTTACTTATGACACAGGCGCACGCTGGCACTACTTTGTTGATGCACGTGCGGCTACTGCGCACACAATTCACAAACACGGAGAAAAATATTTTTTTTGGTTTGGACTGGAGTGTACTTTGGGGGTTACAGCACCCTTTAACGGTCAAGCCAGCCGGCCCTTTACTCATGACATAGGTGCACGCTTGGCACTACTTTGTTGATGCACGTGCGGCTGCTGCGCACACAATTCACAAACACAGAAAAAATATTTTGTTATTTGGTTTGGAGTGTACTTTGGGGGTTACAGCACCCTTTAATGGTCAAGCCAGCCAGCCCTTTACTTATGACACAGGCGCACGCTTGGCACTACTTTGTTGATGCACGTGCGGCTACTGCGCACACAATTCACAAACACAGAAAATTATTATTTTTTTGGTTTGGACTGGAGTGTACTTTGGGGGTTACAGCACCCTTTAACAGTCAAGCCAGCCGGCCCTTTACTTATAACACAGGCGCACGCTTGGCACTACTTTGTTGATGCACGTGCGGCTACTGCGCATACAATTCACAAACACAGAAAATATATATTTTTTTGCTTTGGACTGGAGTGTACTTTGGGGGTTACAGCACCCTTTAACGGTGAAGCCAGCCTGCCCTTTACTTATGACACAGGCGCACGCTTGGCACTACTTTGTTGATGCACGTGCGGCTACTGCGCACACAATTCACAAACACAGGAAAAAAATTTTGTTATTTGGTTTGGAGTGTACTTTGGGGGTTACAGCACCCTTTAACGGTCAAGCCAGCTGGCCCTTTACTTATGACACAGGCGCACGCTTGGCACTACTTTGTTGATGCACGTGCTGCTACTGTGCACACAATTCACAAACACAGAGAATAATTTTTTTTTTGGTTTGGACTGGAGTGTACTTTGGGGTCTACACACCCTTTAACGGTCAAGCCAGCCGGCCATTTACTTATGACACAGGCGCACGCTTGGCACTACTTTGTTGATGCACATGCGGCTACTGCACACACAATTCACAAACACGGAAAAAAAATATTTTTTTGGTTTGGACTGGAGTGTTCTTTGGGGGTTATAGCACCCTTTAATGGTCAAGCCAGCCGGCCCTTTACTTATGACACAGGCGCACGCTTGGCACTACTTTGTTGATGCACGTGCGGCTGCTGCGCACACAATTCACAAACAGAAAAAATATTTTGTTATTTGGTTTGGAGTGTACTTTGGGGGTTACAGCACCCTTTAACGGTCAAGCCAGCCGGCCCTTTACTTATGACACAGGCGCACGCTTGGCACTACTTTGTTGATGCACGTGCGGCTACTGCGCACACAATTCACAAACACAGAAAAAAAATTTTGTTATTTGGTTTGGAGTGTACTTTGGGGGTTACAGCACCCTTTAACGGTCAAGCCAGCCGGCCCTTTACTTATGACACAGGCGCACGCTTGGCACTACTTTGTTGATGCACGTGCGGCTACTGCGCACACAATTCACAAACACAGAAAATAATTTTTTTTTTGGTTTGGACTGGAGTGTACTTTGGGGGTTACAGCACCCTTTAATGGTCAAGCCAGCCGGCCCTTTACTTATAACACAGGCGCAAGCTTGGCACTACTTTTTTGATGCACGTGCGGCTACTGCGCACACAATTCACAAACACGGAAAAAAAAAATTTTTTTGGTTTGGACTGGAGTGTACTTTGGGGGTTATAGCACCCTTTAACATTCAAGCCAGTTGGCCCTTTACTTATGACATAGGCGCACGCTTGGCACTACTTTGTTGATGCACGTGCGGCTGCTGCGCACACAATTCACAAACACAGAAAAAATATTTTGTTATTTGGTTTGGAGTGTACTTTGGGGGTTACAGCACCCTTTAATGGTCAAGCCAGCCGGCCCTTTACTTATGACACAGGCGCACGCTTGGCACTACTTTGTTGATGCACGTGCGGCTACTGCGCACACAATTCACAAACACAGAAAATAATTTTTTTTTTGGTTTGGACTGGAGTGTACTTTGGGGGTTACAGCACCCTTTAACGGTCCAGCCAGCCGGCCCTTTACTTATAACACAGGCGCACGCTTGGCACTACTTTGTTGATGCACGTGCGGCTACTGCGCATACAATTCACAAACACAGAAAATATATATTTTTTTGTTTTGGACTGGAGTGTACTTTGGGGGTTACAGCACCCTTTAATGGTCAAGCCAGCCGGCCCCTTACTTATGACACAGGCGCACGCTTGGCACTACTTTGTTAATGCACGTGCGGCTACTGCGCACACAATTCACAAACACAGAAAAAATATTTTGTTATTTGGTTTGGAGTGTACTTTGGGGGTTACAGCACCCTTTAACAGTCAAGCCAGCTGGCCCTTTACTTATGACACAGGCGCACGCTTGGCACTACTTTGATGATGCACGTGCGGCTACTGCGCACACAATTCACAAACACAGAAAATAAATTTTTTTTTGGTTTGGACTGGAGTGTACTTTAGTGTTTACAGCACCCTTTAATGGTCAAGCCAGCTGGCCCTTTACTTATGACACAGGCGCACGCTTGGCACTACTTTGTTGATGCACGTGCGGCTACTGCGCACACAATTCACAAACACAGAAAAAATATTTTGTTATTTGGTTTGGAGTGTACTTTGGGGGTTACAGCACCCTTTAACGGTCAAGCCAGCCGGCCCTTTACTTATGACACAGGCGCATGCTTGGCACTACTTTGCTGATGCACGTGCGGCTTCTGCGCACACAATTCACAAACACAGAAAAAAAATTTTGTTATTTGGTTTGGAGTGTACTTTGGGGGTTACAGCACCCTTTAACGGTCAAGCCAGCTGGCCATTTACTTATGACACAGGCGCACGCTTGGCACTACTTTGTTGATGCACATGCGGCTACTGCGCACACAATTCACAAACACAGAAAATATTTTTGTTTTTGGTTTGGACTGGAGTGTACTTTGGGGGTTACAGCACCCTTTAACGGTCAAGCCAGCCGGCCCTTTACTTATGACACAGGCGCACGCTGGCACTACTTTGTTGATGCACGTGCGGCTACTGCGCACACAATTCACAAACACGGAAAAAAAATATTTTTTTGGTTTGGACTGGAGTGTACTTTGGGGGTTATAGCACCCTTTAATGGTCAAGCCAGCCGGCCCTTTACTTATGACACAGGCGCACGCTTGGCACTACTTTGTTGATGCAAGTGCGGCTGCTGCGTACACAATTCACAAACACAGAAAATAAATTTTTTTTTGGTTTGGACTGGAGTGTACTTTGGGGGTTACAGCACCCTTTAACGGTCAAGCCAGCCGGCCCTTTACTTATGACACAGGCGCACGCTTGGCACTACTTTGTTGATGCACGTGCGGCTGCTGCGCACACAATTCACAAACACAGAAAAAATATTTTGTTATTTGGTTTGGAGTGTACTTTGGGGGTTACAGCACCCTTTAACGGTCAAGCCAGCTGGCCCTTTACTTATGACACAGGCGCACGCTTGGCACTACTTTGTTGATGCACGTGCGGCTACTGCGCACACAATTCACAAACACAGAAAAAATATTTTGTTATTTGGTTTGTAGTGTACTTTGGGGGTTACAGCACCCTTTAACGGTCAAGCCAGCCGGCCCTTTACTTATGACACAGGCGCACGCTTGGCACTACTTTGTTGATGCACGTGCGGCTACTGCGCACACAATTCACAAACACAGAAAATAATTTTTTTTTTGGTTTGGACTGGAGTGTACTTTGGGGGTTACAGCACCCTTTAATGGTCAAGCCAGCCGGCCCTTTACTTATAACACAGGCGCACGCTTGGCACTACTTTGTTGATGCACGTGCGGCTACCGCGCACACAATTCACAAACACAGAAAATATATATTTTTTTGGTTTGGACTGGAGTGTACTTTGGGGGTTACAGCACCCATTAACGGTCAAGCCAGCTGGCCCTTTACTTATGACACAGGCGCACGCTTGGCACTACTTTGTTGATGCACGTGCGGCTACTGCGCACACAATTCACAAACACAGAAAAAATATTTTGTTATTTGGTTTGGAGTGTACTTTGGAGGTTACAGCACCCTTTAACGGTCAAGCCAGCCGGCCCTTTACTTATGACACAGGCGCACGCTTGGCACTACTTTGATGATGCACGTGCGGCTACTGCGCACACAATTCACAAACACAGAAAATAATTTTTTTTTTGGTTTGGACTGGAGTGTACTTTGGGGTTACAGCACCCTTTAACGGTCAAGCCAGCCAGCCCTTTACTTATGACACAGGCGCACGCTTGGCTCTACTTTGTTGATGCAAGTGCAGCTACTGCGCACACAATTCACAAACACAGAAAATAATTTTTTTTTTTGTTTGGACTGGAGTGTACTTTGGGGGTTACAGCATCCTTTAACGGTCAAGCCAGCCGGCCCTTTACTTATGACACAGGCGCACGCTTGGCACTACTTTGTTGATGCACGTGCGGCTACTGCGCACACAATTCACAAACACAGAAAATAATTTTTTTTTTGGTTTGGACTGGAGTGTACTTTGGGGGTTACAGCACCCTTTAACGGTCAAGCCAGCCGGCCCTTTACTTATGACACAGGCGCACGCTTGGCACTACTTTGTTGATGCACGTGCGGCTACTGCGCACACAATTCACAAACACAGAGAATAATTTTTTTTTTGGTTTGGACTGGAGTGTACTTTGGGGGTTACAGCACTCTTTAACGGTCAAGCCAGCCGGCCGTTTACTTATGACACAGGCGCACGCTTGGCACTACTTTGTTGATGCACGTGCGGCTACTGCGCACACAATTCACAAACACAGAAAATATTTTTTTTTTTGGTTTGGACTGGAGTGTACTTTGGGGGTTACAGCACCCTTTAACGGTCAAGCCAGCTGGCCCTTTACTTATGACACAGGCGCACGCTTGGCACTACTTTGTTGATGCACGTGCGGCTACTGCGCACACAATTCACAAACAAGGAAAAAATTTTTTTTTTTGGTTTGGACTGGAGTGTACTTTGGGGGTTATAGCACCCTTTAATGGTCAAGCCAGCCGGCCCTTTACTTATGACACAGGCGCACGCTTGGCACTACTTTGTTGATGCACGTGCGGCTGCTGCGCACACAATTCACAAACACAGAAAAAATATTTTGTTATTTGGTTTGGAGTGTACTTTGGGGGTTACAGCACCCTTTAATGGTCAAGCCAGCCGGCCCTTTACTTATGACACAGGCGCACGCTTGGCACTACTTTGTTGATGCACGTGCGGCTACTGCGCACACAATTCACAAACACAGAAAATATATATTTTTTTGGTTTGGACTGGAGTGTACTTTGGGGGTTACAGCACCCTTTAACGGTCAAGCCAGCCGGCCCTTTACTTATGACACAGGCGCATGCTTGGCACTACTTTGTTGATGCACGTGCTGCTACTGCGCACACAATTCACAAACACAGAGAATAATTTTTTTTTTGGTTTGGACTGGAGAGTACTTTGGGGGTTACAGCACCCTTTAACGGTCAAGCCAGCCGGTCATTTACTTATGACACAGGCGCACGCTTGGCACTACTTTGTTGATGCACATGCGGCTACTGCGCACACAATTCACAAACACAGAAAAAATATTTTGTTATTTGGTTTGGAGTGTACTTTGGGGGTTACAGCACCCTTTAACGGTCAAGCCAGCCGGCCCTTTACTTATGACACAGGCGCACGCTTGGCACTACTTTGTTGATGCACGTGCGGCTACTGCGCACACAATTCACAAACACAGAAAAAATATTTTGTTATTTGGTTTGGAGTGTACTTTGGGGGTTACAGCACCCTTTAACGGTCAAGCCAGCCGGCCCTTTACTTATGACACAGGCGCACGCTTGGCACTACTTTGTTGATGCACGTGCGGCTACTGCGCACACAATTCACAAACACAGAAAATAATTTTTTTTATGGTTTGGACTGGAGTGTACTTTGGGGGTTACAGCACCCTTTAATGGTCAAGCCAGCCGGCCCTTTACTTATAACACAGGCGCACGCTTGGCACTACTTTGTTGATGCACGTGCGGCTACCGCGCACACAATTCACAAACACAGAAAATATATATTTTTTTGGTTTGGACTGGAGTGTACTTTGGGGGTTACAGCACCCTTTAACGGTCAAGCCAGCTGGCCCTTTACTTATGACACAGGCGCACGCTTGGCACTACTTTGTTGATGCACGTGCGGCTACTGCGCACACAATTCACAAACACAGAAAAAATATTTTGTTATTTGGTTTGGAGTGTACTTTGGGGGTTACAGCACCCTTTAACGGTCAAGCCAGCCGGCCCTTTACTTATGACACAGGCGCACGCTTGGCACTGCTTTGTTGATGCACGTGCGGCTACTGCGCACACAATTCACAAACACAGAAAATTATTTTTTTTTTGGTTTGGACTGGAGTGTACTTTGGGGGTTACAGCACCCTTTAACGGTCAAGCCAGCCGGCCCTTTACTTATGACACAGGCGCACGCTTGGCACTACTTTGTTGATGCACGTGCGGCTACTGCGCACACAATTCACAAACACAGAAAAAATATTTTGTTATTTGGTCTGGAGTGTACTTTGGGGGTTACAGCACCCTTTAACGGTCAAGCCAGCCGGCCCTTTACTTATGACACAGGCGCATGCTTGGCACTACTTTGTTGATGCACGTGCGGCTACTGTGCACACAATTCACAAACACAGAAAAAATATTTAGTTATTTGGTTTGGAGTGTACTTTGGGGGTTACAGCACCCTTTAACGGTCAAGCCAGCCGGCCCTTTACTTATGACACAGGCGCACGTTTGGCACTACTTTGTTGATGCACGTGCGGCTTCTGCGCACACAATTCACAAACACAGAAAAAATATTTTGCTATTTGGTTAGGAGTGTACTTTGGGGGTTAAAGCACCCTTTAACGGTCAAGCCAGCCGGCCCTTTACTTATGACACAGGCGCACGCTTGGCACTACTTTGTTGATGCACGTGCGGCTAATGCGCACACAATTCACAAACACAGAAAATAATTTTTTTTTTGGTTTGGACTGGAGTGTACTTTGGGGGTTACAGCACCCTTTAACGGTCAAGCCAGCTGGCCCTTTACTTATGACACAGGCGCACGCTTGGCACTACTTTGTTGATGCACGTGCGGCTACTGCGCACACAATTCACAAACACAGAAAAAATATTTTGTTATTTGGTTTGGAGTGTACTTTGGGGGTTACAGCACCCTTTAACGGTCAAGCCAGCCGGCCCTTTACTTATGACACAGGCGCACGCTTGGCACTACTTTGATGATGCACGTGCGGCTACTGCGCACACAATTCACAAACACAGAAAATAATTTTTTTTTTGGTTTGGACTGGAGTGTACTTTTGGGTTACAGCACCCTTTAACGGTCAAGCCAGCCGGCCTTTTCCTTATGACACAGGTGCACGCTTGGCACTACTTTGTTGATGCACGTGCGGCTACTGCGCACACAATTCACAAACACAGAAAATAATTTTTTTTTTGTTTGGACTGGAGTGTACTTTGGGGGTTACAGCACCCTTTAACGGTCAAGCCAGCCGGCCCTTTACTTATGACACAGGCGCATGCTTGGCACTACTTTGTTGATGCACGTGCGGCTTCTGCGCACACAATTCACAAACACAGAAAATATTTTTTTTTTTGGTTTGGACTGGAGTGTACTTTGGGGTTACAGCACCCTTTAACGGTCAAGCCAGCCGGCCCTTTACTTATTACACAGGCACACGCTTGGCACTACTTTGTTGATGCATGTGCGGCTGCTGCGCACACAATTCACAAACACAGAAAAAATATTTTGTTATTTGGTTTGGAGTGTACTTTGGGGGTTAAAGCACCCTTTAACGGTCAAGCCAGCCGGCCCTTTACTTATGACACAGGCGCACGCTTGGCACTACTTTGTTGATGCACGTGCGGCTACTGCGCACACAATTCACAAACACAGAGAATAATTTTTTTTTTGGTTTGGATTGGAGTGTACTTTAGAGGTTACAGCACCCTTTAACGGTCAAGCCAGCCGGTCATTTACTTATGACACAGGCGCACGCTTGGCACTACTTTGTTGATGCACGTGCCTCTACTGCGCACACAATTCACAAACACAGAAAATATTTTTTTTTTTGGTTTGGACTGGAGTGTACTTTGGGGGTTACAGCACCCTTTAACGGTCAAGCCAGCCGGCCCTTTACTTATGACACAGGCGCACGCTGGCACTACTTTGTTGATGCACGTGCGGCTACTGCGCACACAATTCACAAACATGGAAAAAAAAATTTTTTTTGGTTTGGACTGGAGTGTACTTTGGGGGTTATAGCACCCTTTAACAGTCAAGCCAGTTGGCCCTTTACTTATGACATAGGCGCACGCTTGGCACTACTTTGTTGATGCACGTGCGGCTGCTGCGCACACAATTCACAAACACAGAAAAAATATTTTGTTATTTGGTTTGGAGTGTACTTTGGGGGTTACAGCACCCTTTAATGGTCAAGCCAGCCGGCCCTTTACTTATGACACAGGCGCACGCTTGGCACTACTTTGTTGATGCACGTGCGGCTACTGCGCACACAATTCACAAACACAGAAAAAATATTTTGTTATTTGGTTTGTAGTGTACTTTGGGGGTTAGAGCACCCTTTAACAGTCAAGCCAGCCGGCACTGTACTTATGACACAGGCGCACGCTTGGCACTACTTTGTTGATGCACGTGCGGCTACTGCGCACACAATTCACAAACACAGAAAATAATTTTTTTTTTGGTTTGGACTGGAGTGTACTTTGGGGGTTACAGCACCCTTTAACGGTCCAGCCAGCCGGCCCTTTACTTATAACACAGGCGCACGCTTGGCACTACTTTGTTGATGCACGTGCGGCTACTGCGCATACAATTCACAAACACAGAAAATATATATTTTTTTGTTTTGGACTGGAGTGTACTTTGGGGGTTACAGCACCCTTTAACGGTCAAGCCAGCCGGCCCCTTACTTATGACACAGGCGCACGCTTGGCACTACTTTGTTAATGCACGTGCGGCTACTGCGCACACAATTCACAAACACAGAAAAAATATTTTGTTATTTGGTTTGGAGTGTACTTTGGGGGTTACAGCACCCTTTAACAGTCAAGCCAGCCGGCCCTTTACTTATGACACAGGCGCACGCTTGGCACTACTTTGATGATGCACGTGCGGCTACTGCGCACACAATTCACAAACACAGAAAATAAATTTTTTTTTGGTTTGGACTGGAGTGTACTTTAGTGTTTACAGCACCCTTTAATGGTCAAGCCAGCTGGCCCTTTACTTATGACACAGGCGCACGCTTGGCACTACTTTGTTGATGCACGTGCGGCTACTGCGCACACAATTCACAAACACAGAAAAAATATTTTGTTATTTGGTTTGGAGTGTACTTTGGGGGTTACAGCACCCTTTAACGGTCAAGCCAGCCGGCCCTTTACTTATGACACAGGCGCATGCTTGGCACTACTTTGCTGATGCACGTGCGGCTTCTGCGCACACAATTCACAAACACAGAAAAAATATTTTGTTATTTGGTTTGGAGTGTACTTTGGGGGTTACAGCACCCTTTAACGGTCAAGCCAGCTGGCCATTTACTTATGACACAGGCGCACGCTTGGCACTACTTTGTTGATGCACATTCGGCTACTGCGCACACAATTCACAAACACAGAAAATATTTTTTTTTTTGGTTTGGACTGGAGTGTACTTTGGGGGTTACAGCACCCTTTAACGGTCAAGCCAGCCGGCCCTTAACTTATGACACAGGCGCACGCTGGCACTACTTTGTTGATGCACGTGCGGCTACTGCGCACACAATTCACAAACACGGAAAAAAAATATTTTTTTGGTTTGGACTGGAGTGTACTTTGGGGGTTATAGCACCCTTTAATGGTCAAGCCAGCCGGCCCTTTACTTATGACACAGGCGCACGCTTGGCACTACTTTGTTGATGCAAGTGCGGCTGCTGCGTACACAATTCACAAACACAGAAAATAAATTTTTTTTTGGTTTGGACTGGAGTGTACTTTGGGGGTTACAGCACCCTTTAACGGTCAAGCCAGCCGGCCCTTTACTTATGACACAGGCGCACGCTTGGCACTACTTTGTTGATGCACGTGCGGCTACTGCGCACACAATTCACAAAAACAGAAAAAATATTTTGTTATTTGGTTTGGAGTGTACTTTGGGGGTTACAGCACCCTTTAACGGTCAAGCCAGCCGGCCCTTTACTTATGACACAGGCGCACGCTTGGCACTACTTTGTTGATGCACGTGCAGCTACTGCGCACACAATTCACAAACACAGAAAATAATTTTTTTTTTGGTTTGGACTGGAGTGTACTTTGGGGGTTACAGCACCCTTTAATGGTCAAGCCAGCCGGCCCTTTACTTATAACACAGGCGCACGCTTGGCACTACTTTGTTGATGCACGTGCGGCTACCGCGCACACAATTCACAAACACAGAAAATATATATTTTTTTGGTTTGGACTGGAGTGTACTTTGGGGGTTACAGCACCCATTAACGGTCAAGCCAGCTGGCCCTTTACTTATGACACAGGCGCACGCTTGGCACTACTTTGTTGATGCACGTGCGGCTACTGCGCACACAATTCACAAACACAGAAAAAATATTTTGTTATTTGGTTTGGAGTGTACTTTGGAGGTTACAGCACCCTTTAACGGTCAAGCCAGCCGGCCCTTTACTTATGACACAGGCGCACGCTTGGCACTACTTTGATGATGCACGTGCGGCTACTGCGCACACAATTCACAAACACAGAAAATAATTTTTTTTTTGGTTTGGACTGGAGTGTACTTTGGGGTTACAGCACCCTTTAACGGTCAAGCCAGCCAGCCCTTTACTTATGACACAGGCGCACGCTTGGCTCTACTTTGTTGATGCAAGTGCGCCTACTGCGCACACAATTCACAAACACAGAAAAAATATTTTGTTATTTGGTTTGGAGTGTACTTTGGGGGTTACAGCACCCTTTAACAGTCAAGCCAGCCGGCCCTTTACTTATGACACAGGCGCACGCTTGGCACTACTTTGATGATGCACGTGCGGCTACTGCGCACACAATTCACAAACACAGAAAATAAATTTTTTTTTGGTTTGGACTGGAGTGTACTTTAGTGTTTACAGCACCCTTTAATGGTCAAGCCAGCTGGCCCTTTACTTATGACACAGGCGCACGCTTGGCACTACTTTGTTGATGCACGTGCGGCTACTGCGCACACAATTCACAAACACAGAAAAAATATTTTGTTATTTGGTTTGGAGTGTACTTTGGGGGTTACAGCACCCTTTAACGGTCAAGCCAGCCGGCCCTTTACTTATGACACAGGCGCATGCTTGGCACTACTTTGCTGATGCACGTGCGGCTTCTGCGCACACAATTCACAAACACAGAAAAAATATTTTGTTATTTGGTTTGGAGTGTACTTTGGGGGTTACAGCACCCTTTAACGGTCAAGCCAGCTGGCCATTTACTTATGACACAGGCGCACGCTTGGCACTACTTTGTTGATGCACATGCGGCTACTGCGCACACAATTCACAAACACAGAAAATATTTTTTTTTTTGGTTTGGACTGGAGTGTACTTTGGGGGTTACAGCACCCTTTAACGGTCAAGCCAGCCGGCCCTTTACTTATGACACAGGCGCACGCTGGCACTACTTTGTTGATGCACGTGCGGCTACTGCGCACACAATTCACAAACACGGAAAAAAAATATTTTTTTGGTTTGGACTGGAGTGTACTTTGGGGGTTATAGCACCCTTTAATGGTCAAGCCAGCCGGCCCTTTACTTATGACACAGGCGCACGCTTGGCACTACTTTGTTGATGCAAGTGCGGCTGCTGCGTACACAATTCACAAACACAGAAAATAAATTTTTTTTTGGTTTGGACTGGAGTGTACTTTGGGGGTTACAGCACCCTTTAACGGTCAAGCCAGCCGGCCCTTTACTTATGACACAGGCGCACGCTTGGCACTACTTTGTTGATGCACGTGCGGCTGCTGCGCACACAATTCACAAACACAGAAAAAATATTTTGTTATTTGGTTTGGAGTGTACTTTGGGGGTTACAGCACCCTTTAACGGTCAAGCCAGCTGGCCCTTTACTTATGACACAGGCGCACGCTTGGCACTACTTTGTTGATGCACGTGCGGCTACTGCGCACACAATTCACAAACACAGAAAAAATATTTTGTTATTTGGTTTGTAGTGTACTTTGGGGGTTACAGCACCCTTTAACGGTCAAGCCAGCCGGCCCTTTACTTATGACACAGGCGCACGCTTGGCACTACTTTGTTGATGCACGTGCGGCTACTGCGCACACAATTCACAAACACAGAAAATAATTTTTTTTTTGGTTTGGACTGGAGTGTACTTTGGGGGTTACAGCACCCTTTAATGGTCAAGCCAGCCGGCCCTTTACTTATAACACAGGCGCACGCTTGGCACTACTTTGTTGATGCACGTGCGGCTACCGCGCACACAATTCACAAACACAGAAAATATATATTTTTTTGGTTTGGACTGGAGTGTACTTTGGGGGTTACAGCACCCATTAACGGTCAAGCCAGCTGGCCCTTTACTTATGACACAGGCGCACGCTTGGCACTACTTTGTTGATGCACGTGCGGCTACTGCGCACACAATTCACAAACACAGAAAAAATATTTTGTTATTTGGTTTGGAGTGTACTTTGGAGGTTACAGCACCCTTTAACGGTCAAGCCAGCCGGCCCTTTACTTATGACACAGGCGCACGCTTGGCACTACTTTGATGATGCACGTGCGGCTACTGCGCACACAATTCACAAACACAGAAAATAATTTTTTTTTTGGTTTGGACTGGAGTGTACTTTGGGGTTACAGCACCCTTTAACGGTCAAGCCAGCCAGCCCTTTACTTATGACACAGGCGCACGCTTGGCTCTACTTTGTTGATGCAAGTGCGGCTACTGCGCACACAATTCACAAACACAGAAAATAATTTTTTTTTTTGTTTGGACTGGAGTGTACTTTGGGGGTTACAGCATCCTTTAACGGTCAAGCCAGCCGGCCCTTTACTTATGACACAGGCGCACGCTTGGCACTACTTTGTTGATGCACGTGCGGCTATGCGCACACAATTCACAAACACAGAAAATAATTTTTTTTTTGGTTTGGACTGGAGTGTACTTTGGGGGTTACAGCACCCTTTAACGGTCAAGCCAGCCGGCCCTTTACTTATGACACAGGCGCACGCTTGGCACTACTTTGTTGATGCACGTGCGGCTACTGCGCACACAATTCACAAACACAGAGAATAATTTTTTTTTTGGTTTGGACTGGAGTGTACTTTGGGGGTTACAGCACTCTTTAACGGTCAAGCCAGCCGGCCGTTTACTTATGACACAGGCGCACGCTTGGCACTACTTTGTTGATGCACGTGCGGCTACTGCGCACACAATTCACAAACACAGAAAATATTTTTTTTTTTGGTTTGGACTGGAGTGTACTTTGGGGGTTACAGCACCCTTTAACGGTCAAGCCAGCTGGCCCTTTACTTATGACACAGGCGCACGCTTGGCACTACTTTGTTGATGCACGTGCGGCTACTGCGCACACAATTCACAAACAAGGAAAAAATTTTTTTTTTTGGTTTGGACTGGAGTGTACTTTGGGGGTTATAGCACCCTTTAATGGTCAAGCCAGCCGGCCCTTTACTTATGACACAGGCGCACGCTTGGCACTACTTTGTTGATGCACGTGCGGCTGCTGCGCACACAATTCACAAACACAGAAAAAATATTTTGTTATTTGGTTTGGAGTGTACTTTGGGGGTTACAGCACCCTTTAATGGTCAAGCCAGCCGGCCCTTTACTTATGACACAGGCGCACGCTTGGCACTACTTTGTTGATGCACGTGCGGCTACTGCGCACACAATTCACAAACACAGAAAATATATATTTTTTTGGTTTGGACTGGAGTGTACTTTGGGGGATACAGCACCCTTTAACGGTCAAGCCAGCCGGCCCTTTACTTATGACACAGGCGCATGCTTGGCACTACTTTGTTGATGCACGTGCTGCTACTGCGCACACAATTCACAAACACAGAGAATAATTTTTTTTTTGGTTTGGACTGGAGAATACTTTGGGGGTTACAGCACCCTTTAACGGTCAAGCCAGCCGGTCATTTACTTATGACACAGGCGCACGCTTGGCACTACTTTGTTGATGCACATGCGGCTACTGCGCACACAATTCACAAACACAGAAAAAATATTTTGTTATTTGGTTTGGAGTGTACTTTGGGGGTTACAGCACCCTTTAACGGTCAAGCCAGCCGGCCCTTTACTTATGACACAGGCGCACGCTTGGCACTACTTTGTTGATGCACGTGCGGCTACTGCGCACACAATTCACAAACACAGAAAAAATATTTTGTTATTTGGTTTGGAGTGTACTTTGGGGGTTACAGCACCCTTTAACGGTCAAGCCAGCCAGCCCTTTACTTATGACACAGGCGCACGCTTGGCACTACTTTGTTGATGCACGTGCGGCTACTGCGCACACAATTCACAAACACAGAAAATAATTTTTTTTTTGGTTTGGACTGGAGTGTACTTTGGGGGTTACAGCACCCTTTAATGGTCAAGCCAGCCGGCCCTTTACTTATAACACAGGCGCACGCTTGGCACTACTTTGTTGATGCACGTGCGGCTACCGCGCACACAATTCACAAACACAGAAAATATATATTTTTTTGGTTTGGACTGGAGTGTACTTTGGGGGTTACAGCACCCTTTAACGGTCAAGCCAGCTGGCCCTTTACTTATGACACAGGCGCACGCTTGGCACTACTTTGTTGATGCACGTGCGGCTACTGCGCACACAATTCACAAACACAGAAAAAATATTTTGTTATTTGGTTTGGAGTGTACTTTGGGGGTTACAGCACCCTTTAACGGTCAAGCCAGCCGGCCCTTTACTTATGACACAGGCGCACGCTTGGCACTGCTTTGTTGATGCACGTGCGGCTACTGCGCACACAATTCACAAACACAGAAAATTAATTTTTTTTTGGTTTGGACTGGAGTGTACTTTGGGGGTTACAGCACCCTTTAACGGTCAAGCCAGCCGGCCCTTTACTTATGACACAGGCGCACGCTTGGCACTACTTTGTTGATGCATGTGCGTCTACTGCGCACACAATTCACAAACACAGAAAATATATATTTTTTTGGTTTGGACTGGAGTGTACTTTGGGGGTTACAGCACCCTTTAACGGTCAAGCCAGCCGGCCCTTTACTTATGACACAGGCGCACGCTTGGCACTACTTTGTTGATGCACGTGCAGCTACTGCGCACACAATTCACAAACACAGAAAAAATATTTTGTTATTTGGTTTGGAGTGTACTTTGGGGGTTACAGCACCCTTTAACGGTCAAGCCAGCCGGCCCTTTACTTATGACACAGGCGCACGCTTGGCACTGCTTTGTTGATGCACGTGCGGCTACTGCGCACACAATTCACAAACACAGAAAATTATTTTTTTTTTGGTTTGGACTGGAGTGTACTTTGGGGGTTACAGCACCCTTTAACGGTCAAGCCAGCTGGCCCTTTACTTATGACACAGGCGCACGCTTGGCACTACTTTGTTGATGCACGTGCGGCTACTGCGCACACAATTCACAAACACAGAAAATATTTTTTTTTTTGGTTTGGACTGGAGTGTACTTTGGGGGTTACAGCACCCTTTAACGGTCAAGCCAGCCGGCCCTTTACTTATGACACAGGCACACGCTTGGCACTAGTTTGTTGATGCACGTGCGGCTACTGCGCACACAATTCACAAACACAGAAAAAATATTTTGTTATTTGGTTTGGAGTGTACTTTGGGGGTTACAGCACCCTTTAACGGTCAAGCCAGCTGGCCCTTTACTTATGACACAGGCGCACGCTGGCACTACTTTGTTGATGCACGTGCG